>JAQIWM010000052.1:0-18489 GCA_034695285.1 Eniochthonius minutissimus | reverse complement strand
TATTTTTTGCCGGAAGTGCATAGCATTTGGATTCATCGTAATGAAGACTCATATCATAGTACTAATGAGCGATCGAACATTTTTTTGGATCAATTTACTCATAACAGAGTTTGAATGTCTGAAAACACCATTCATTGGATTATATTTACAGTGAGTATTGTAAATGAATTTTTAATTTGTTTTTAATATATTCAATACTTTTTGCAAATGTTATATGATGAAAGAATGAATTATTTAATTTTGTCATTGAATTTTGCATATTTTTATCGTTCGCATTCTATCGCCATCTGACGATACGAATATAACTTTAGTGTTAAATGTTCTGCCGTCAGATGGCACATGTTATGTCACTTTTAACAAAAATATTTTTTAAGTATGAAATTACACAAACTTATGAAATATTAAAATAAATTAAATTTTAAGAAAAAATATAATAAATTAAGCATATTATTTATTTATTTACATCATTAGATATTTGTATAATTATATGCAAATTTATAAATTATACAAAAATATTGATAATAAATCATAACTTTTCATATTCATAATATTTTCATTTTTTAATAATTATTTTCTCATAATAATTGATTATATTTTTAAATCGCGGCATTTCTTTAAAAAAGGAAATGATCAATTTACACCCTCCCATAGTGGTCATATTATCAGTGATGAGAAATTGTTACGGTCCCAATCATCAGTGACTAGTTCCAGAGGTTATTTTCTTGTTTCTGTCTTTTACGTTCCCTTATGATGTATGACTTTCTTCAGGCATTATTATGAATTTTTCAGTCAAAATGCATTGAGCCTCTTCTGAGAGTGAAAAACAACATTATTATCGATTATTACTTTCGAATTTATAATTATAAAAATAATATATTATTTAAATATTTTTAAAAGTTAATTTTTAATATTTTTCATTTTACCAAACTTAATATTAAGTAATATTAAGTAATATTAAGTATGTTTAAGTATGTACTGATGCCCCTTTTCGGTGATTTGAAAATTTTATAAATTTTTATAATAAAAGTTTTAAAAATTAAAAGATAATATTGTTATTATTAGATATATAATAATAAAAATATTATCTTTTATATAGTAAGTAATGTTATTTTTTATTATTTTTTATTAATTTTTAAAACTTTTACATTATGAAAATTTCTAAAATTTTCATATGACCGAAAAATGGCATCAGTAAGTACAAGTTATAGTGTTAGTTATAGTTATAGTGTTAGTAGTAGTTATATTTTAACTTTGTTATTTAATTTTTATTCATTTAATTAAAACTTATTATTGAAAATGTATTATTGAATTATGTGATTATCTTTAACACTGAAATGGGCATATTTATAAAATGATTTTTATTAAGTGATATCGAAAGGTCATACTATTAGAGGTCATACTATTAACATTCAGTCAGTGTCTTAAAGTGTTTTAAAGTGTCTTTCATAAAAGTTTAAAACGTTAAATTTTTTCGCATATAAAATGTAATCTTTACACAGTATAAATAAAACATTGAGGATTAGAAAAAAATATATAAATAAATGTATATTTGTAAGAAATTTCTAATGAATTTGGTGTATTGTTAAATAATTTAGTGTATTGTTAAACAATTTTGCAGCATGATGGTGCGACAGTCACCATCATGTGACACAATGACACTTCTGAAAGAATGGTTTCAAAAGAATCGCATTTAACACAATTGAACTTTTTCTTAAGATAAACATCTGAAAAGATCTAAAAGATTGTGTTTATTTGAACTATTCTTAGACTTTAATTAAACACATTAAATACGGATAAAAAATGAAAATAAAATACAATAATTATTTAGTTTTATAAAATATATGCGTATGATATGTGCTTTAAACAATAAAAACTGATATTTGCCGCGTCTTTAATAATAATTTATTAAACTTTAAAGATTGTGGAGTTAGATAATAATTAAATATAAATTATATATTAAAGATATGAAAAGTTTAGGGGTTATGGTGGTAATAGAGGTTTTTCTTACTCGGGACACGTTATATCAAACTATACACGCATAGTATTAAACTTCGTGTATTAAATGGCCTGTTTTGTGCATAGGATAATGCGTGTTTTCGGAGAGGGAACGACAGTTTAATTGACAAATAATTTGTTTAAATTTCTCATATTCAGGAAGATATTTAATGCAATTATTATTATTGCCTCTCATGCAACGTTTTGCGGGAGGCCAATTTTGAGGCCAATTTCATTTCATTTTCACTTTTTACCATTTGACCACCCTATAGCTGAGGCCAACACAATAATTGGACAACAATAATTGAGTTTAATAAACGCGTACATTTTCCCGGCACAAAAGCAATCCCAAAAGAAATAGTCTGTAATTTAGTTTCTTCAATACACATTGTCGTGGTTGAATGACAGGCAATTCGTGATGTTAAACTTCAGCTAAAGGTGCCAATATGTCTGTTATATACTACTAGTATATACTACTACTTGTATTTGTGTGTTGTGCATATCTCTCTAAAAAACTCACATGAAAATTGTCTTTAATTTTTCTTCTTCAGCAGCAGTTTGCAGCATCAATTTGGATCTCACTCATAATATACTATTTCTGCGAAACCCCATACTAAAGGAGACAGTGTCAGTGAACATGATTTTGCTTCTTTCAGTGAATGCAATGAATGAATTCCCTTTTTTCTAATGCTGCGTCTATAGCATTCATAGTATTTCTGTGAAGTACATCAAAAGGGCAGCATATAACATTATAACAATCGCCCGTCATTTATTATTCATCACTGTCCTCAGCACAGTGCAAGTCATAGACTGTCACATCCATTGATGGTTTACATTAAATGCATTAAAATTTTGCTTTTTTGACATTAACTTTAACTTTTTTCACTACAAAAGTGTCTCTTTACACGTTATGCAACAATTTTCTCACTGTTTACAATATAATTATTTAAATCATAAAATCGAAATATATTACTATGCGTGGTGAATATATATTACTTTAAGAACCATTATTAAGTTAAATGACAATCACAATGTTTATCGAAACAATAGAATTTGCGAAACAAAAACTCTTTCATAACCGCATTACCAAAGGCATTATTATAAATTTGTTAATTTCAATGATTATTTTTCATTACTTTGTAAAAGTTTAATAATTATATGTATAATTATTTGAGAGGGGAAAATATGTTAACCCTTTGTTGTTCATATTGAAAAATGATTATTATTATTATTATTATTACTGAAAAAAGAGAAAAAATATTCAATTCCCCAATTGGGTCACGGCCGTTAAAATGTGAATCTATAGCAAAGTGCAGTTTTTGAGTGCATTCAGTGCTTAAAACCGTGAGAAAGGAAATGACTTATGCAGGAAAATGGGAGAATCGTTATACTACAGTGTATACTAGTGTGCTCTATGCCCGTAATTATTATTATTATTATAATCTTTTAGTCGGTTAAGCAAATCGCATAATACCAATGATAATATTTTAAAATTTGGTCGATTTGCAAAATAATCAGGTAAATAATCAGGTAAACACACCATAAACAAAACATAAAAGTAATTGAGGATCATTTTGCATGTGAATGCGTCATAATTGAGGTGTCATTTTTATTTTTGTAAATAGCATTGTTGCTATTGTGACAATGATCATTATTATGTATTATTTGTATGGGCATCCCCAAAACTCAATATATGACATAGATGTAGTTGTTAGTAGTAAGTCAATTAAGTTCATTTAAAAGGCAGTAGTATATGAGTATATTGTAGTATATTGTAGTATATTGTAGTATATTGTAGTATATTGTGCATGCGTGCGATTGGGCCCTAATTATCACTTCTTTGCTTCTGATTGTGCTTAAACCGCATTATAGAGAGAAAAAACACGTGAAAAGCCTTTATTCTCGTGCTTCACAATAAAGCGTCATTGTTGCTTATAAAAGAATTTATTGCTTTCATTTAAAGTCTCTACCGTATGCTTATGGTATGGGTACTATAGTATAGCGTGTGTCTAAAGTTTGCAATTCTATTCAACTCAATTGTTATATATGTATAAGAACAGTGAAATGATACCTGAAGTTTATAATGGGCAATGAAAAAAGGACCTCATCTCTGCTTTCACTTCATCTTTTTGTACTTTTTAATCTCTGCTTCAGTCTGTATATATACTTTATATATAGTGTATATGACCACAATTGGCGATGAAAGTTCTGTCCCATAAATTCAAATGTGATTTATTTTCAAACATTTTAAAAAGAATTTTTGTCCACATTCAAAGTCTGTACACTTGAAGAGTATACATATACATTTACATAGAAAAAAAAGCTGATGATGATGATGCTGATGATGACAATGAATACCTCTTGTGATAAGATGGTTATATAAGATATAAGTGACATATTTGTTCGATATTGTTCAATGGAAAAGAATAGTTAGAGTTAGTGATTCTCCGTCGTATTTCTTTGATCTATATTATTGTTAATTTGGGGAAACCTTTTGGGGTTTACCTTTGTATTTGTCGAGTTGATTTTAATTTTGGTATGATCGTATTTTGTTTGAACAAAATATAGCATTTGGACGGAAATACGTGTATTTATGGCACATAAATTATCAAAACCCTGCCTCTCTTTGCGCGTTCAATCTCTTGAGCGGGTTTGTTTCTTATCGAACGCCTCTGCTCTCCGCAGCATACCAATGGAGACACATTATCTCAACTCAAACAAACCTCCTTTAGGTTTATAGGTACCGTCTTTGCACTCTGTTTGAGTTATGCAATTTTTGTATAAACACAAAACTTTTATATATATACATATATACATTGAATATATATTATAATGCAGCGGTTGCACGATTGAATGAAAAGGTTTTCTAAACGCGGGTTATATTATAAGCAAGTCTATGGGTCTATTCGCGAATTGCTTCAGAATTATTTCTATTGATTGATGCACCTGTTATTAGAGTGAATATTTGTTACGGTTTCGCAGTGTTTCGCTTCCCTTTCACTGAATGCCTTTTCCATTAGCAGTAAGAGGAGATGGGGACAAATATCAATAATAATGCGGTGGTTAGTGAGTGTATGCCCATAATATGTACCACACTTGATATCGATTGCCATAACTCCATAACTGAAATCAATATACTACTACTATTATATTGCTACCATTGTCGTTAGGGTTTTCCTCCATAGAGTATAGTTAATGCTCGATAAAAATTGTACTATTGAAAAGTACAGGAGTACTGTCGGCGAATTGTATCTCTCCACTGTTTAAATACCATTTTGCAATGGAAGAAATCACCAACTCGTACAGAGAGCATTTATTCTCTCACTATACTAGTATACTACATCAGGCCGTGGTGCACGCTGTTCTCGTTTCAGTGCATTTCCTCTATAATTATATATCGGTCTGTATTGTCATTTTGAATCATCTGAAACATGCACACACCACAAGCATCACAGAGAAGCTGCACCATCATACTCTACATGCATGCTCCTCACTGCATCCTCATCCTCAGTCATCTCTTTTCTCTGCGGCATCCCGTTGCGGATTTCCCTACAAAAATGACTTCATTAGCTGAAGGTTGATCAACGGGCGGTCTATGCCCTCACGTAATATGCTCTGTTGGTCCTGAAATTGGTTCAATATGATGCTAATGTGCTTCTGATGCTGACAAATAAAGAAACTTAGAGATAGTTGTTCCAATCTAATATTAAGTTATGTCAGGAGTATACATAGTGTTATAGACTCAATCAGCTAAATAACTGCCAATTGTTGTTATTCCGGTGGGACCATTGTTATTCTATTTGATATTTTTGTAAAAGTCAATAATTTTTGGCTGTCAGACACTGGCATTCTCTTGAAAGTACAGGTATTATTTTCAATGTCCATATAAACTGCTATTTAGAAACGGAAACATGTTACATCGTACAATCTGTTTGGGATGACTGCGCTCTCATAAGTTTCTCAAACGTTTACAGACTGCAGTTGCGACGGAAGTATGAATGTACAGTATGAATGTATGTATGGGTGTCGCACTGCGCTGGATGCATACTTTCTTGTTTGAGTCCTCATCTCTCCCTAAAATGTTCACCTTTTTCAAGTT
Source organism: Eniochthonius minutissimus (assembly GCA_034695285.1). Classification (NCBI taxonomy): domain Eukaryota; kingdom Metazoa; phylum Arthropoda; class Arachnida; order Sarcoptiformes; family Eniochthoniidae; genus Eniochthonius; species Eniochthonius minutissimus. The sequence goes on along the minus strand of JAQIWM010000052.1, from coordinate 12,395 downwards.
GTTTACGATGTCTACTGCTTTACTACTGCTTTACCGGCATAAATCCTACACAAGAGGACAATGGGACCTTTTTCTTTATCCTTCTCTTTTCCCGAGCTGCTTACTTGTGCTTACTTCAGCAGAATGGAAAACTGAGATGGGGGATTTAACGAGGGATACATTTCTATAGTCTAAGGTACGCTTATGTATTGAGGGACTCACCGCATGACCCAAGTCCCAACAAAATGACACCTGTGCGTTTGTGCGTCTCAACTCTTACTTTGTTTGACCATCATTGAACTTTACGAGTGAAGAAAGAGAGTGATGGCCTTTGCTGCAAATTCATTCTTTTCCTTTCTCTAACATCTAAAGCATAAACTATCGATTATAGACGCTTTTCGTGAACCTTTGACATTTGCTTAAAAAGTGACCACATTAGTATCAAACCTGAATTTGTTCCGATTTCAATTTTAAGTGATTTAATATCACCTTTTTACACAAACACATAATGAGGTTTATCATTAGAATGCAAAAGAGTGAGATGATTGATTGAATTCACCGATCCATGAGTTTAGAAAATTTCCATTATCCAATGACCAGATGATAGTTGTGTTCTGATGGTAGTTGTGTCTGATGATAGTTGTGTTCTGATGATAGTTGTGTTGTGAACCTGCATTAGTGAATTAGCAAATCTATTTTCGAGTATACACCATATGAAAAGCATGCATCATGCAACTCAACGGGGTGCTCTCCCAGTGGCACGTGTACCGTTTCAGTTCGTGCCAACGTGTGACCCCATCTAAAAGTTTAGTCTTAGCTCATCCTGCAGTATACACCACACACTGAATCAAATTTTGCTTTCATCCCCAATGATTTTCGTGTGTGTATGACTGTCCGATCGATCGCCCCCTTTTTTCAAAGACCCATCAAAAACACATGAACTGCGTCTGTCGACGTCTTCCATTGTAACTTGTATATGGTGAACATTTTATAAATTCTCTTTCAGAAAATTGTGAACTTTTTAAATGATTCTACGGAATGAAAAGAAAAATATATATAAAAAATACTGAACTCTGTATTTTTTACTATTTTCTGGATTCACCACACGCTGCAAAAGATCGTTCCATCACTGCACGAATTGTCGCAAAAAATGTTTCTTTTTCTAAAATCAATTATTTCAAAATTTGATATAAGTTCAGTGTATTGTAATATGATATACAAATTTAGAGATAAGTCAAATATACTTTCAAATATATTTTCCAATTGCTATTTTTAGACATTTTTAAACCAAAAAAACTCATACACGTATATTTGTTAATCGCAGAGTGAACACTCAGTAATAATAATATTCACCTGCAGTGTGTCGGATTAGCTCAAGTGTCGGTCCAATATGAATCCCCCGTCGGGGTGATCGTTGCCCCATACTCTTCAAATAGCATTTTCATCAGTAAGGAATTTTCAATTTACGCGTCCGCACATTGAACACGTTAATCCTCTTGAGAAGGCTCTGAGATTGACATGAGTCTGAAAATATGCGATATGATGAGAAAAAAGTTCATCTTTCAAATTATTTTCTCATATTAAAAAGAAATTATTATTATTTTTTGCAATATATTAAAATCAATAAATGCTTTGTAATGATATATACGTATATATACGATTGTATTTATTTTTAGCAATTTTAGTACGATAATATTAAACAAATTCATTATGATGCACTCTTCTTTTTTATTATGGAAAACTTTTTGTAAATAATATTGGAATAGAGTGTATGGAGTGAAATATATATTACAGAGAGTAATGCACTTTTCCGAAACTTTTGAATGGATGAAGACCATTAAAAGCGATATAATATATATATATATATATATTATACAATATACTGTTCAGATATGTTCGTATCCATCCAATTCATTCTGTTTTGATCTTCGGGTCCACTTCCTGTATATCGGAAGCTTTACAACCATATTAACAGGAGATCTCCTAATGTGGTTCATGTCATAAGTTGAACCATAATATGGTACAGAGTTTGGCAATAAGTCCAGAGATATACTGCAAACTTAGTAATAGTATGATAGTAGTATGATAGTGCAATATTCTTTCAGTCCCTTATGTACTACTAAATGAGGACATAAAAATTCTCTCCCTTTTACCACTCTCTTTCAATAAAGTATCGTGAGACAAATTTTTGGATTGACACCATTAGTTACAGTTCAGATGCAATTGGGTCTTCATTATCAAACATTCACATTTACTGTTACTAGTATTTGCTATTATTTATTCTTTTCCAAATCCTATATTTAATTGGTTTTAAAAAAATTCTATTTAATCATTATGATTATACTTTAATTAAAGCGAATTGAATAACATATTGTAATTAAAGATGTAAACTAATATTTTACGATTTTCTAACACCATTAAAGATATCAATTCTCTAATTATAATGTTGGATATTATTTGATAATATTTGAACTTAACATATATTGCGTGTTCTCATTTTCAATATCCTCATTATTATGCGCATTGATTTGTCAAATGAATCGCACCCATGAAAGTGCCTCTCATTGCATCTGATATATCAGTACATTTTCCTCTAACAACAGTGCCAATGCCATCAAAACCCAGAGAATGCACCATGATGATGAAGATGAGGATGGTCATGATATGTACTATGAGCATATACCCATTGGAACAGAATTGTCAACCCTCAACTGAATCAGCATCATATACACTTTTATTACTTGCAATACAAATTCCGGTGCACTCATAAAATTACCAATGATCGTCGTGATGATGATCGAATAATATATTGCAACAATATCTTAAGTCATTTATTCAATATTATGGTTCTTCGTTTTATATCAATTATGTATGACTTAAATTGTAATTTTAATAATATATCAATTTTAGTGCAATTGCATTGTATTTTGAGAATTAATTTTTTTTAAATTCAATTCATATCTCAATGCAAAAAATAATGGAAAATATTTAAAAATATTTTTCAGAATCATGGTGAATATTTAGATGCAAATATTTATATAGAATTTATTTAAATGAAAAGAGCATAAACTCTTTCAATTGATAAACATATTTCAATTTTGAGCATCGAATACGCATCAAAAGATTATTATTATCATGAAATTCTGTAAAATTGAAGTAAACTTTTATCACGGCGCTGACTCAATAGATCGGCTTTCAAAGTATTTGCGAAGATTATGCCCGCGATTTCTGCATATAATTTTGATGAGAGTGGCGGTATATACATGGAATATTCTGTATGAAAGTATATAACGCGTTTGCATTGCATTAGATGAACTTGCGCAAAGTTAATCCCGTGAAGACTTAATTAAATCGTTCACTTGGCACACACTATATGGAAAATAATCCTCAATCGTAAACCGCTTGGGAATATTGAGAGATTATTTTTATCGGTGAAGGGACACACGCAACTTGTAATCAGCCAAAAATGTCTCTCTGAGAAACATATCGCAAACCAATGTACTACTATACAACCTTTACTATACAACGAATAGTAAATATAATATGTAACGATTTTGGCGCGAAACATGTATACATTTTATGTATATATCAACAAAAGTATAATACGCTGAGTATCGCATTTTTAATAATTTTTGAAAAAAAATTATTATGTTCCCATTGCAAGAGACATATGAAACAAAGTCACAAAATCGACTTCCTCCAGAGATGCATACCGAACTTCCGTTTTTCTGTCGGAAACGCGTTCCACTCGAATGATCCATCCCAATGTCATCCCCTTACAATCCCCTCATCTCTGATAATCACACTAGGTTGCTCTTGCGTAAATTCACTGCAGTGAATCGCAATATTCGTATGATGCATTAGTAGTCATGAAAGTTTTGGAACTATCTCCTTATGTATGTCCGTAAAGAAAAATAATAATGCATGCATGAACCATCAAATAAATTGCCAATTAATACGTTTTCTAACACTAGTACGTTTTCTAATACTAGTACATTCTGAAAGTTGATTTCCAACATTAGGCCATTGATTGCTTAATGCTTTTCAGTATCAATTTATTTAGTCACAATCAAATTATTATTACTATTACTTTAGCGAACATAATATTTATTTAGTGTCTTTATCAAATTTGGTTTATTAGTATTTTACTAGTATTTGCCTTCCAGCTCCAGAAGCGCATTATGCATTCAAACTTGTTTCATGTGTTTGCTCTCATCAGTGAGGTTTAGGCACTGTCGGAGAGTCAAATCTGTAATGGAATCATGCATCGCATTCACTACAATGTAAACATCATTTTATGCTGTAAGTGTGAAGGAAAACACAGGACTAACACATTTTGTGTCAATTATTATCGATTGTTATAGAACATCAACACACTGAACCTTCAGATCGATTTCAATTTCTACTAAAGCAGGGATGATATACTTTGCCACCAGAGAGATAAACACTGACATGAAAGTCAAAAATTCAGAAACTAGTACTCGCGGATCCAAGCATCATTTACTGGCATTTAGATTAAAGAAATAAGTAAATAAATTGCATTAAAAATGTGATCATATTGAATTATACAGATACAATGAAACAATATCCACGTGTAGGTACACAGTATTATGAAAAATACAGTATTTACAGTAAATATAGTGTTATGAAAAATAAAGTATTTATAGCAAATACAGTATTATGAAAAATAGAGTATTTACAGCAAATACAGTATTATGAAAAATAGAGTATTTACAGTAAATACAGTGTTTTTGATAATAATAATAACTCGGAAACAGTTTGGAGAATGCCATCGTTTGACCCTTTAGTAATTAAGTTTTATGGTGACACTCCCCTCACGGTGTGTTAAATACTTTTTTACAGTGAAAAACTTCCTGTGTGTTTGTGTTTTTGCGCTTCACAAGTTTCTTATAACTATTATAATCTTATCCTTTTGTTCACTCTATGCATGGGATACATTATAAACTAAGGAATGGATGCGTTTAAAAAGTACTATTTCTTACTGAATCATGAAACTATTCAGCAGATTGTTTGCCTCAAATTATGCGAGTGTCTATGAGTGTCTATGCGAGTGTCAAAATGGTAAGCAAATTGCATGACAATATAAAGTTGTCAAATCATTGTGTTATACTTTAAGCGGGTAACTCCAATGAAAAGAAAATGCAACAAAAGTGAATGTGTCTATCCATAGTATTTCATAGTATGTATTTACGTTATTATGTGAAGCACAAAACAGAGCTTACAATATATTGTAAGCATTTTAGTAAAAGGAGCCACTTGTAAAATAGCATCCAAAGCACAAAATCGACGTCCACATTTATATATATACTCAAAGTATATAATATGTATTCACCTCAAGAGAATCCAATGGCTGACTACTATCAAAAGTGTTCTTTGTATGCAATATATAAACACACAATTCATTGTATATGATCCAATGCGGTGATACTTTTGTATATCATTTCAGTGTGATTCTATTCAATGCTCATTGTATCGTACGCCTAACTTTAGTTGCCCATTGCTTACTGATACAATACACTAATATGTCTCTACTTAACTGAAAGGAAATTTGTAAAAAGCATTTATTATTATTATTATTAGTATCATAATTGTTTAACAATACACCATTATTGAAAAAATTATATGAATGAATAATTTGTAACTAGAAACAAATTTTATTCAAAATCATTTAATTAACACTGCACCTTTTTTTGCCTTTTGTCTTTTTAAAGCTGTGAAAGTGAATCTTTTACAACTATAAAATTCATCAAAAAGAACTGATACTGACACTTTGAATGATTATCTGTATGTGTAAATTTAAGACAGTTAAAAACTAAGTGACTATTGCTGATCTGACACTTTTGTTGGTCGCACTATACCATTGTAATCTATGGGACGCAATGGATGCAACTACTGCCTGGTCGCATTTGAGCAATATACTCTTTTCTTTTCAATTGTTGCCTCTCCCATCTTCACTGCTGCTGCTTCTTCATCACCATAACAAAGGCCTCACCCTATATAAAGTCTCTCTCTCTCTCTTCTCTCTCTCTTTTCTCTCTCTCTCTCTCTCTCACTCACTCACTCGCTCACTCACTAGTATTATGCCTATATGCATTTGCTTCACTGATGCAGGGATTCAATCAGAAGCATTTTGAAGCGAAGCGATAGTCAGAGCAATGGCATAATACTAGTACGAATAATAGTCAAGCTGTTGTAGTTATTTTCACGGGTTTTGGTTAACTCAAGAAATTCCAATATAAGGTATAGATAGTTATTGCGTGTGGAGGCATTACGTGAATGTCATTACTGCAATGCAATGTACTTTGTGCTTAGTTATCATTCTTTTCCTTATAGTTGAAGCTGAATCAAATGCTAAAAGTTGTACCCATGAAGTTATGCAGCATTGCGATTAGCTCCGCACAATGATTTGCTGAATGGAAACTGCAAAGATCTCATACTGAATCTCATACTGAATCTCATGCTGAAGCAAACTCTTGATAATGCACCTCAATTTCCGGGAGAGGCAAAAGCAGAGTTTCTTTTGATTGAATTCCTCTCCACAATTTAATAGGTTATATCAATGAACGTGTCTGACGGACTGAAAGAAATGAACCTCTATCCCCTGTATCCTCTATTCATTGTGCATCCGATTCTTTTGTCTTATTTAATATTCCCTCACTTTTAAACCACAATTTTTCATTTAGTTTTATAATTACATCACTGATTTATTTGTGGGTTATTACACATTAAAAGCTGTTCACTATATTCACTATATTCACTATGTTCATAGATATTTATATATAAAAGTTAAAAATGTGGTATCATGGGCAGAAAAAAAATAATTAAACTTAGTTTCGGATTTAGTTCGGCGAAAGTTGAGGAAAACTGCAAAAGAGTTATAATGAAAAAATCGCAACTAAAGTAAAAGTTTTGTAATTAAAGCCAAAATGAAATTATGACGTGACACGTGTCATTAAGTCGGATTAAAACATGCTGAGTACTACAATGGTTCATCCATGGCCATACATGCATATGGAGTCGGCATCAGTGATCTCCGCCGCGAGGCCTTCAGTGTGCTTCGTGAAGCATAAGTCATGATGAGTTAATGTTATGTATTTTCGAGAAACTCACTTACCACTGTGTAGTATTTTGCGGTTACTATGATTTAATGGGAGGTTTAGGGCTTTAAATTTTTTCAAATATTGCTTCACTATTCCCTTTTTTCACTATTTTATTCACTATTTTATTTTCACATGATACTCTGTTTTTACGCTGATTTTTTTACCGCCATAATGTAACTTCGCCTGTAAGCGTTTTAACTTATCATGGTTTACTATCACGACTGATGGACAACCGGGAGCTCGTTACTGCCTCACTTAATGCCAGATTTTCTATTAGTTATCGACTCGCACACTGATATCATCGCAAAGGGAAATCTCTCACACTTCTCCATATAACTAGAGAATAAGCTTGTGATATCAGAACAAGTAAGGCGTGAAGGACCACCGAGTATTCCACCGGTATTCCCCATCCAATTATCTAAGAGTTGACGTTTAGCTTTAATACTACATACACACGTAAACATACCCAAGTTATGGTTTTAGTATTCCATTTCTATTACTATTGCAAATATGTTTATACATTATTCTAATGTTATTATAGTTAAAAATAAAAAACAAAACTCCATTTGTAAAGAGCTTTACTTTAGAATGAGAATTATTTTCAACACTCTCTAATCTAAAGCTGATTATCTTTAGAGTTTAACACATTTCATCACACTTTACTTTATTGAAAACTGAAGTTAAAGTGCATTCTTTGAAATGCAATTTTCATGAATTGCTTCACAGTCCCCCTATCTAATGCATAGTACTATTGCCTCACTGTCCCCCTATCTAATGCCTAGTACTGGACAAAGTTGCATTACGCTATTAGCAACGCTATAAAAGACATGAATATAAAATACATTTTTCCTCAGCAAATTGCTCTCATTTTTTGAGCATTATGCGAAAGTAATGTGAATCGTGCGTGGGTATATATACATATATGTACTAGTATGTAGTAAGATAGATCCATATTCAAAATGAATTTTAAATATTGGAGTGTTTAGTGGTATTAGCCGCAACCATTGCTGTCGAAACTCCCCACTGCTTTTGATTAATGCTCATTTTCGGCCTTAGTTCTGTAGCTATAAATCCCAAGGGGTAGTAATTTTTTGCCAATATTATTAACAGGGACATTGTACAATTGAATGTGCATTCTTTATTCATAACATATAGAATATAGTACAATAGTACTGAACTTTCCTCTGTTTCCCTACGCCCATGCCTTAAATTAATTCGCGTAACTCATTAATTTTTGGCACAGTAATACTCTATGTATAGAAGTTGTATGTAAAAGTTTAGCCAACATTTTTGTGTTTTGTGTTTCACTGCAACACATTAAGGCCTTATGAGAAATTATGGGTGTCTAATAATTTCATTGTGAAGTGTTAGGCTATACTCAGCATGAGATTAAAATAATAATTTTAAAAATTGCAGTCTCTTCCGTGCCTAGTTCTGCTCACTAGTACTACTAGTACTACTAGTGCCTTATGAGTGATGACGCCGAAGAAACAAACCATGCATAAACACCATCTATTTGTGCACGCATTATTAGGCTTTAAGCATTTTTCTTAAATTATATGCAAAATAATAATTGTGAGAGTACTTAAATATTATTTCATCGCCAAATGAATCTAACTCACTGCTAACTCAGTTTAAAAATTGACACACCCGCAGTTATCACGCGCCAAAGAGTTCGGCATAGTACCAGCATAGCACTTTACTAGTACTTTACAATACCTGTGAAATTTTTTTCGACGCATCACTCGTTCGGTGACATTGAATTTTGCTATTTGTTGCACTGAATCATCATGCATGTATCCTCTTCCAGTTTTATGGCGCATCAGCAATTTAATGTATTTTTCTACATCCGTTATTAGAATTATAACCATATATAACCATGAGATGCAATTTGCGAAAAAAACACTCAAGTTTCAGACCCTTGAATATTTTTTGTTTACACATTCTAAAGTAATTTCATCATAATTTTCACTTTCATGGACCAAAAACGACGGAAATATTTAGTTTTAAATTTTCATTTTTTTCCTTAAAAGAGACATTATTTTTTATCTTAAATATGAATTTATTATTACTTTTAATATCATAATTTTGTTTTTTTAATATAATAATTTAATCATTTTTTTAAATTAATAACCATATAAATATGTTTAGTTTTACATAAACTTAATAATTTTGTAGCAATTGCTTTTTAATTAACATTAATAAATAATCAAAAACAATGTTATTACGATAATGATAAATCTGAATTCGTTAATTGTTTGATTTGGAAATTTGTAATTACTTAATTCATATTTAACTTTCTTGTCACGTATCATCGCCATTTCAACATTTGTCTAATTAAATAGGGAGAGTATTACTAGTTTCACACCATTGCACATATCTCTCAATGAGTAAATTCAAAGAATTGGTTCACATTCCTTTTTCTTTTCTGCTCAATAATGAGTTTCATAATTTTCCCCCTCTATATGCAGTGCACGAATAAAGTTCTAAAGTATTTGATTGTAGTTTTGTATGAAAGAGATGAAGAGTTTAGTACTTGGTTCATATTTGTCACCGTATTGTTTTCTGACATTGCCATTAAGTAAATTAGTTTCTTGTTGCACATTCTTGTTATACATGCATTATATTATACAATATTACTTGTATATTACTAGAATATAATTTCTTTTGATGCAATATTAACTTTATAGAAGTTTTTCAAAGTTGGACCTAAATAGTGATTATGGTATATTTTAAAAGCGATATTTTTTCATCATTCAATGGTTGGATGCAGTTAATAATTTTGATTTTGACTGCACCTGTATTTTTATTGTAATAACAATAATAATGACGAAATGAACCGTACCACGGGCATCCTGCGTTTGTAACGATTTAAATCATTGGGTTGAAATGAGTCAAAATCGTTAGAGTTGTGTCATATATTAACTGAATATGCATTAACTTCGCACATCACGCATCCGCACATCATGCAATTTGTCGTGCCATATTCATGTTTAGGACGTCAGAGAATGGCATTGTGTGAGATTTTTCGACTTTTTGGATGTTGCATATTTAGAATGTTTTCCTGAATGAACTAGTGAATGAACAGGTGACGAAATAACATATTCGGCAATGGGCATCATTCGCTGTGAACGCACACGCGAACATGCGTCCGTTAACATGCAAATAATTGCATCATTTCACCTCTCCCTGTGGCATTTATGGCGCTAAAATTTTCCCATTTTTGCACATATTTTCGCCCCTATTGACATTTCACGAGTTGATTAGAGTATAGTAAAATAAAAAAGTGAGCTTATGTTTTGGAGCTGTGATTGTTGAGGCAATTGTTGTACTTTAGAGAGTTACAGAGAGTATGCCCCCATTATACCCCCATCCTCATCCATCCATCCATAGATTCATACATCCATATGCTTGTCACATGAATACGGCAATTATCGTAAAAGCTTCAATCAGTCATCATTAAACGTAACGTGTTTTTCTCAATTGTTCACTATTTGTTAAAAATTGCCTCTGTTAGCTCCTTTTTCTTTAATAATGGATCCACTGCCTCCAGGAAGTTACTTCAATTGCCTCTCTCACTAGTAATACTATAGCAATAGCAAAACTATGTATTATTGGGCCAAAGATGTAAAGGTCGAGATTGACTCTAATAATATTTAATGAGAAGCTATATCTATGGTATAGTATGAGTATAAATTAAAATTATGTACTGCCATGTATGATAATGGGCATGTGAAAAGATCTCTAATAGGCTCTCAATAAAGCAGCAGTGAGCAGTGAGCCATGAATTGAATCGACTCCACTCTTACTAGTAATACTGAACACTGAATCCTCAACTATTACCATTCTCACTATTTACTCGGGAGAAGAGTCAAATCTCTGACTTCATTGATGCATGCTCATGTATTATTATTGAAGTGAATCTTATCTCATTTCTCGATCTGTCCATAATAAAGGGATTCTCTGAAAATAATGATTAACTCTGAATATTATGGCTTTTTTATTATCATTCAAAATGATATGTCCCATTATAATGAATATTATAATTGGGTTAAGATTCAACAGTGACGCAATTCTAATTCTCTCTCTCACTTTAATTAAGTCTTATATTTCATTTCCAATTCAAATAATAACTAACTGCTCAACTGAAAAGAACTCATTTACTAATTACATTTTCCTAATTGTTATACCACAGTAATCTTTAACTGCATTCTTTAGTTCATTAATTGGCAAATGTTTAAATACAATTTATATCTTATATCTCACTCTTGCATATTATATATACATTTTGTTTAATTATTTTTCAATGAATAATTTATCATATTTTAAAGTAATATTTAATCATATTATAGATATGCAATAATAATAATTTAATTCAAGTATTATTATTGCACCATTAATTAAATTCAATCGTTATTATTTTCAATTCAAAGCATAGATGATTGCTATTTTTATATCAATGTTCATTCAATCATATTGTTAATTTGAAACGGAAATTTAACGCTGATTTCAGTGCACTATTTTTTTAATAAATAATATGCCAATGTATAGAGTAATTGTAATAGTGTTATAATTGTGATTTTGAATAACACAGCATCTGCGATTGTTACTAAAGTATGAACGTATTGAGTCAGTCTCATGTTAGTCTATTGTCTTCAACACTCATATTTGAATTGTGTTGAAAATGACAGTGTTTGAGTGTCACGAATGAACGACGGTTTTGTCTAATCATTGACAATTTGGCTCTTTTTATTCAACATTTTTCTTTTCAATTCTCTATCATTATATTTTATTGCATAATGTAAAGCAAAATCATGTATAACATACTGTTTATTGCAATTCTGTCCCTTCAAATGGTGTTTATAAATTTCAAATATTCTGTTGTGATATAAAATTTATTTTTGCCTCTGAAAAGTCTTTCAAAGAGTCCAATCGCATGTGACGATTGAGTGAAACTTTTCAATCCCTCACTAGTGGCGGTACACACATCATCATCATCATAATATTCATGCCCTTTCTGTGCCTTTATCGCCATCATCATCGGCGCGTATATTTTGTGGTTTCTCTCATTCACTCTCCCCCCGTGAGTGTATGCATGATGCATGTTCCTCACGGCCCTTATTCATTAAAGTCCCTAAAAACCTGATCAGCCATACATTGATGAATAAAACACATATGTGCTTGATTATGAGAGGTTTCATTGAAAACTAGAGAGAGAATAGAAGAGAGAGAGAGAGAGAGAGAGAGAGAGAGAGAGAGAGAGAGAGAGAGAGAGAGAGAGAGAGAGAGAGAGAG
>JAQIWM010000051.1:0-18523 GCA_034695285.1 Eniochthonius minutissimus | reverse complement strand
ATTAATACGGTTTTTTGGTATGTCAATCATTATACCATTTCTCGTTTCTTTAAATACAATTACATTTTTCCATAATATATTTATAGTGTCCCTTTGTTAAACCCACCATTGCTGTTATTATGGTTTTTACATATTTTGAGACGCTTTAGTCATTATAATCATTTATTAATACTTTATATTATTCAACATTATATTATTTATTGTTTTCTATAAAACATTTATCAATAATTTATATTTATTTAATTAAATAATAATAAACGTACAATTATTGATCGATACCTAAAAATATGGAATCGCTTTAAAATTAGCGAAAAAATTCTTAACTATATAATTTTGTACTTTTAATAATAAATTATCATTTATATAATTATTATATAAATTATTAATTCACGTTACGCACTTTATTTACCATAAAAGTTTAAAATTATTATGTCATTATTAACTAACAGGGAACAAATAGATCAAAGCGATTGTAAAAATACTATTGAGAAATTTCATATTCAGTATTATAATACAGAGAATCGTTTTACTTTAAAATATTTTAAATTTACTAATAAATATTTTTTAGAATTATTATTACAATTAGGAGTGACAAAACTCTAACCAGAGCAATAAATAATAATTATGATACAATTAAAATGTTAAAAATCAAAATATGAAAAATAGGTGATAATCATTTGAAAAAAATGGAACAATTACAAAAAATGATGAACAAAAGTCTAACATTTCGCGAATTTATAAGCGTTAAATTTTTAAAAATTAAATATTAATTGTTAAAAACTTAAATCTGATTAACTTGAAAAGAGTTAACAATTTAATTGGCATAATTAATTATAAATTGAAACAAAGTGACCAATACCCTTTCCAAAAGCTATTTTCATGAGTGATAAGAAAAATATTAATTGCTTCTAAGAGAGAAGCAAGTAATTTGTTCTAAATTTTCTTCGTTAATCCTTAATAGTTACTGTATACAATTATAATATTAGAAAGAAGATTAACATATTTTAAAATTAGTTTTAGTCTCAAGTTTATCAGTCCATATTTTTGGTATCTATCATTAAAATTGACACATGTTATATTGTTTTGTATAACATGGCATTATTTGTTAAAAAGTGATATATAGCTATGGAATACAGTCACTGTATTACAGTGTTGTAAATTACAAGTGAGTATTATAGTTTTAAAAAAATGAAAATGTAAATATGATCATTATATTTAAAAATTGTAGTTTTTCTAAATTTAAATACATTGTTAATGTTAAGATTATTCAAAAGATCTTTATAATAGTATAACATCACTTTGCCTAAAGGATTAAAATATTCCCTTGAGTATAACATCTGTGCATAAATCTATATCATAATGGGAAAATTTCTATTATATTTCTATTATCAATTAATAACCCCATAAATAATGTATAAAGTGTGATGTACACGATCTTGGAGCAAAAAGGCTAATACCATTAAGTGTATTTAATGTGAGTTTAGGTGATGGCAGTAGTGTATATATGGCGGATCTGGGGCAGTACGAAAATGGTACGAGAGTATGAGTAGGATTTCTTCTAAAAATCATTAAAAAAGTGAAGTTTTCACATTGTTTAATATGGAATTTAAGCTAAAATCACCTAAAATCAATCAAAAGCCTAGGATACTATCACACATATTTTCACACCCTCAAATTTCAAAAAAATCACCTAAAATTAATCAAAAAGCTGGGACAGTACGACTCGTACCCTCTAAAATAGCAGATTTTTATCAAATAAAACAGAAAAATACTGGGGCAGTACGACTTGCACCCTCTAAAATTGAATTTTTAATATGGATTTTAAGCTAAAACTATCATGTTTCGCTATTGCGAGGCTGAGACACTACGAATAGTATGAGCATGAAAAATAGCAGATTTTCACCAATTAAAACTCATAAAAATAGTCAATAGAAAGCCTAAAATCAATAAAAAAGAGCTGGGACACTACGAGCTCGTACTTTTCGTACCCCTCTAAAATTCATGAAAAATAGCAGAATTTCCATGAAATAAAATGGAAAAACTCACAAAAATAGCCAATTTTCGTCAAATAAATAGCCAAAAAAAGCCTTAAAATCAATCTAAAAATTTATAGGATCTATCATAAATTGGCATAAAAAAGTAAGCAAATAAAATTCATCAAATGTTCCCTTACACTGTGTTTGTGTTTAAAGCAAAAATTGTGCGAAAATTAGTACACCAAATGTGATTAAGCAATAAAGGTGATTTCAATAATAAATACAAAAATATAATTCCTGAATAATGTATTGCAATCCTAGATTGTAATACTTAAATCTTATCACACACATTGTGTGCATCTCTTTCTTGGAAACCAAGCTAAGTTTATTACGCGAATACCAAATGCAACGGTTTACATTAAATACTTATATGAGTTGCAAAGTTCAAGTTGTAAAGCGGATAAATGATTGCAATTTATTATTGTCTCATCACAGTACTCTTAACACTTTCAAGTATATAAGTTGAATATAAGTTATAAGTATTACTAAAACTTCATTGATACTTATCTCAATTATAATAATTGTTCATTTGATTTTAATTTATAATTCAATGTAATTAATGGCAGCAGTGTATTAATTATTGATTTGCTAATTTTCTCCGAATTTACAGTTAATTATGGCAACATCTGGTGACGGTCTCAATTGGAATGCATTGAGTTTGGGCGACACTGAGGAACAGCAGTATGTTGTTAACGAAGAACCTGAAGAGCAAGAATTTCGCAATGTTATTGTTCAGGATATAAAAAGTAATAAAATCAACCATCAGGTTGACATGCTTCAGGTAACATTCGGGTCATGTGAAAATGTGTTCAAAGCTGTCTATGATGTGCTCCGCTACCTTCCTAATTTGGATAATCAAAATTCAAATTACTGGAAGAAAAAGGTTCGCATGATTTATCTCACGAAAAATTAATTTAATTAATTTCACACAATAAAATAATATGTTCAACACTTTTAGGTTATCCCAAACTTGAGTGTTTGTCTTAAACAACATGTCGAGGCCAGAATATTCTTTTATGAAGCGTTTGGCACTATTAATGATCTTAGGAATACAATGTTAAGAGCAGCGCAAGTTATAAAGCAGTCGGAAGGTTTGTTTTAGAGAAGAATTAAATTGGGAAAAGGAGTTTTAGTTTTGATTTAACTCTAATGTAAAACTTTAGCACAAAAGCTTAGGTTTGATAAGATATTTATAAAATGATCAAAATCTAGCATTGACAACACAGTAAGCCTTTTTAAAACTATAATCGTTATAATAGGTCACCCTTCTGCTGTTGAAACTGCACAAAAATATGTGCGCGAGAAGTTAAATGAGTTGGAAGCCTCTATTAGAAAGGCAGAAAATCTATCAGATTCTGCTTTCAAAACCTTTGGTGGTCAAGTTGATGATATTTCAAAATTGATTATTGGCGAAAAAACAGTTAAATTCAATAAGGAGCATTCAAATATTAGAGATGAACTTACTAAACTGTATAACGAGCGATATAATATGTACGCAGAATTGGAGGACCTTCAAGGTAAAAATATTTAAAATATTTTAACAAAAAAATTATGCTAAATCGTTAACTAGCCGAAACAAATCGGCAACAATACTTGTTTGACGCAACTAAACCGCATATCAATAGCAAAATAAGCGAAATCAGTAAAATTGAAGAGGAGAAGGAGCAACTCATGATGCTAAACAAGGAAATTAACAAAAAACTGCAAGACCTTCCTGAGAAGTCGAATGGAGCAATTTCCTTTTTTGGATTCAAAGTACATTTTAGGCCCACTAAATGGACGGTAATTATTTTTAAATAATCAATACCCATGTAGTAATTAGTTGAGTTAAGCTAGAGGCAGGTGAATCGCAGAGAAAATATTATCAAAATGTGATAAACGCACGATTATCGCAAATGAAGGAGAGCGAAGATTCTAAAGAAGCCAAGGAAAAGTCTCAGCGCAAGTTAACTGAATACATGGAAGAATGCAGGAAAAAACGCGACTTCGCGAAAAGCCAGCTGGAACTGAAGAAACAGGACATTGAACAGAATATGCCCACAATTGAAAAGCGCATTGCAACTCTTCTTGAGAATGAAGAACAGCTCATAGAGAATGAGAGAAAAACTTATAATAAGGTCGGTTTGCGCGGCGATGTATTAGTCAAGGCGTTGAAAAGCATTCGCACCTTCTCGCAAACTGTTGGCAAAGAGGCATCTGCATATGGGCCATTAACAGCATTTCTTAAAAGTATATAAAGTATAATTACAAAAATCAGGGATACCAGGTCTAGCTTTTGAGCGTCAGACTGTTTGACATCGGAGTCCAGAATTCCGAGTATGGTAGAGGTGCGCAGGGAAACATTATTACGTTTTGCAATTAGATTAACTTAAACTACAATTGTTGCATAAAACTTAGTTTTTAGGGGGCCAGTTCGGTCAGATGTAAAAGAAAGTTGACCTGGCAGCCCTAATAATATTAATGTATAGTAATTGATTCCTATTTTAGGCATCAAAAGTATGGTTGATATTGACGTGGATTTGCTACTTAAAAAAGACAAGCCAAGCATATTTATGGGTGTGAATGGTATTTTGGATAAAACCAATAAGTTGAGCGAATACTACGACTCTGTTGGCCCACTTATGCATCAATTGAATGAGACAAAGAATTTAAATTCAATTTCAAACGCAATCGAATACAAGTAAACGTAAAATGTGATTTATTGGTCAAGTCATTATAAAGTGAAGAATAGACAAATTAATATTCTATTTTAAAGCTTTTATAGGTCCATAATTTATTAGTGTTTGGAATAATAAAAACTCTTATTGTTATCGCTGTTGTTATTGTTAAAAAACAACAAAATAGAAAATATGTAACATTTATTTAACAAATATTACAATAACTAAAATTTAAAAAATTTGAATTAACAATAACAAAAACAATAATTTTTTATCAATATTTTATTGTTCACAATAAAAATATTATTAATTGATAAAATATATATATGGTTTTACACGTTGATTAACAATAATTATTTCACAATAACTAAAACAAATATTATGTAAGTCTTTTCTTTCTAACAATAACAAAAACAATTATTTCCGAAAAAACAATAACAATAACCAAATTTCCAAATCGATTTTGTTCCAAACACTATAATTTATCATACACTAACATCAATATTAATTAAAGTTTCAAATCTTATGTTTCAATCACATAATATCAAATTCAACCAGATAAAAACAATTATCGTTCTAGATCCAGGGTTTAACAGAGGGGGGGTCCTCTTTTCTGGACCTGTGGGTAGGGGTTATCCCCTACCGTACCCCCTCTGTTAAACCCTGGTTCTAGATCGGTCAGATTAACTTCATTACTTTGATCAGATCCGATCAGTTTTGAATGTATTTAAGGTTAGATTTAAATAGTATTAAATGCAGAGCAAGGCGATGCCATTGCAAGATCAGTTGAATATTATAAAGTATACGAGCATAATAGTGCCAGATGATATAAGGAAAAACATGTTAATGAAAAAGGTTTTAATGTTTTTTCAAGCGAAAGAAGAGCATCCTGAACTAACAAAACCACAACTCTGTAAGATGATATGGATATCAGACTCAAGTCTTAAACGTATTATGAAATTTCACTTGTAATTTACACACACTGTATTTTTCAAAAAATTATGAAATAAGTCCTCGATATGTTATTGATTATTCTTTGGCGTTGACTCGGACTTATATTGCTTTAAAATAAATAATATTAAATAAATTGTAATTATAAAAAACTAAACCAACTTATTATCTAACGTAATAGTTTTTAATTTCTTTTTAATTATAAACATACATTGTATATTAACATTAATTTTTATTATTCAACATACACTTGTGCATTACTGTTTTATTCTAATTATTCAGTTTTAATAACATTAAAAAATAAATATCTGATAAATCTTACAGGTTCTCAACTTCTTATCGAATATTAACGTCTAACCAAATATTAGTTAATAATATTTTTAAAATATTAATAAAATTATATATTTAACCTTTCAAAAAATTCTTATTAAATTCACTTAATAAAAAATTTCAAAGTATATATTTCAATGATGTTACTTTCAGCCGACGTAAAAAGTAAAAAATGACTAAATACAAAATAACTCACCATATTGAATAAAAACAATTATAAATATAACATTTATTAAAATTAATATACAATTCATTATTACTTAATTAAATATACAGAATTGTTGTAATCTTATATTAAATTTATACGACTATATTTAGTTATATTTATTTATTATTTATCGTAACGAAAAAATGCTCGTTAGACCTATTTTTATTAACTTTGTTATCACTTTACGCTTCATACTTTTAAATATTTGATTATTTAAAAAAAAATATATACCTTATTGGTTAGACAATTGTTATACGTTGTATAGTTGTTCATATTCAAAATCATGTAAAATATAAATAGTAGGGGTGTTCAATGTGAAAATAAATGAATTTCTAACAAAGGTCAAAGATAATTTGAAAATATAATCTATACTTTTCTCAGAAAGCTTTAGCTAAAAGTTTATAATGCAATCGATTGCGAAAAATCCTTGAATTTCTATAATAAATACTCAATTTAAGAGATAAAAATTATTCAAGGTAATTAATAATAAATATTATGAATTAATATTATCAATACAAAATAAGTATACTAAAAGCAAAAATTAATAATTAAAATACAATATTTATATGCATTTAAGAACAATTTTTAAATTTATTATATATAAAACACGAATATTGACACCACCAAATTTTAATTATCATTTATCTACTAAAAATGCGTTTATTTATTTAAAAATTTGTATTTATGAATTATGTAAATGCAAAATACTAATAATTTTAAAGATTCATTACAAAATTTAAGATTCAAAGATATTAAACCTTAATTAGTTTGTTTACAATGTAATTACATTTAATTAATTATATTACTCATGTTTTAACAGAATTTCAAATTTATCAGTGTCCACGATTTAATTGTATTTGTAGTGTTTTGTAAAATTTATATAACGCAATATACATTGTAAGTTTGTTAACTGGTAGTTTGTTTAGATTAGTGCATTGACACACGTACTATGGGTACGGGTCTCAGGTGTCCCGAATTCGTCGGGATTGTCCCGAAATTCTTGGACATGTCTCACGTCCCGATCAATGGTAGATCGGGACAATGAATGTCCCGATTTGAGAAAAATTCTTTATTAACCCCTTTGGGAATGTAATATCAATTGTAAATGTAAAGTTAATACACTTATCATGCACATGCATAAGAAAATTTCTAACATCCCATTGGTCGGTGATTGTCAGTGATGGTCAGTGAACCTTTCACCAAAGCATAATATTCATTCCTTTATTTGATTCTTTATCACATGTTTTGTATGTGTTATGAGCGTTACATTTCCTACGAATATTTTAGCATTTAAATTTTTGATTATATCCTTTATATTTATATTTAAAATGATTAAAATCGTAAATTAAATTAAAATTTTAAAAAAATGTCCCGAAATGTCCAGATTTAGACTCATCAGTGTCCCGATTTAGAACAAAGTTGATCTGAGACCCGTAACTATGGGATTATAATATAAACACATATATGGACATTCGCATGCGAGACATAAAGAACTAATCTTACAATAATACATCACGAGATTAATTGGACTCAGCACTGTTTATAAAAATAATTATTTATTATGTAACAATTTTTCCCTTATCTCTATAACAAAACTGATATTGATAAAAGTTTTTATTTTTACTAAATATTCAAAGGACTACCAACAGATTTCGCAACGGTTTGTTACAGAAAATTAATTAATAGAATAATTTACCACATATTTTAACAAATTATAGTTAAAGCAATGTGTATATAAATTATAAATAACATTTATTAATTTTAAATAATGCTCTCACTTTAACGCTAAATGAGCAATAATTATTTGTTTGATTTATTAAAATTGTAACGTGGAAAACATTAGTGATGTTTACAATATGTGACACACAAATTACTAATGAATAAAACAAAAAAAATAAGCCCCATTAATATATTACAGCACTAGAATGATTATGGTAATATGTTTATAAATTAATATCGTTTATTTAAATTAAGTATTATACAAAAAAGAGGTGTGTCCAAAGTAAGACTTATAAATGTATCGGATATTTCTACAATAAAATAAATATCCAATAATATAAATTAATTATATAAATTAATAAAATAATCTGCTAATTATATAAATTTTCTGTAAATAATATAATTGTTTTAAAATTATTGTTATATACATTATTCAAAAAAATATGAAAGTTAATATATTGTAAATTAATATTAAAGAATTAGAATTAAATTAAATATTTTTATACATCGAATTTTATAATATAAACATTGTTGTATTTATTCTATAGTCAAGTAATTTACAATAATTTAAAATAAAAAATATTTAGAAATTAATGTTTCAATCTCTATATTATTTCGAAATTTTGCAATTTAATAACAGAAATTATTGATTATTTTTAAAAAATATAAATTATAATAAAATCAGTTTACTTAAAATTTTAAAAAATGTTATTATATCAATATATTAAACTGCGTTTAAAATATGTTTCGTATCATAAACCATATAAAAATTATTTATTTTATATTTATAAATATTATTACAAAATAAATAACATGTGTGAGTAAATTATCATTATTTTTTATTGCACATTATAATATTTAATAGATATTTATAGAATTTTTGTCAATTTTTAAAATTAAATTAATCAATAACGGTTGCTCAATATCGAGTTTCATTTTATACACTATAGTTACTAGCACTATAGTTACTGCATTGAGTATTAAATAAGTAATTTTATTATAATAGATAAAGGATAGTATTATAAGTGATATTATGTCTTAAGTTTTTTTGTTTTTGCCTAATAAACAGAGCAATGCACAGAGCTAATTTTTAGCGACAAAAGCGCTATTGTATTTGTCCTGTGTCCGTGTGTTTCTCACAAAATCATTAACCAATATTTGATATTAATTTAGAGTAATTTAAAAGTAAATTTTAAAGTGATTATGGTAAATATTGTTCGACACGTTTAAAAGTTATAAAAATAATTGTGATTTAAACACGATTTTATCCGAATTATTTTAATTTATACTTTTATTTTCTGACGAAATATGATAATATGCGCACCCTTTACACACACTCATTATTAAATATATCGTATGCTTAATTATAATATAAAAATTGGCGATGTTTTTGTGTTGTTTGTAAATAATCATTTCCTGTGCAATTTTAAACATTCACATGAAAATTAAAAAAAAAGTCATGAGTAACGAAAATATATTTGCATCAAATTTTTTTCATTATTAAATCATTCTCAATGTTTATTAATGTCTATAAATCAATTATAGAGATTGTATTACTAAAAAAGAGAGTTTAAAATAGTACTTTATAATTTATGTTATACAATATCTTCTCAATGATTTGCACGCGTATTACTTTAAACTTTCAGCAACACGCATATTGAGGAGAGTCTAAAAAATTAAAAAATTTAATGCAAATATTTTTCATTGGTTATGAGTGATGAGTGTAGACATACATGAAAATTGTGCACCAAATAATTTCATAAATGTTTATGTTTATTAATAATCAAAATAAACACAAAACAAAATGTACATGCACAAAACTGCGCATTAATCTCAGCATACAGTAACCAGCAAAGAGCTATGACACTGTATATGTGCATAACTTATATGAGAGATGAAGCAATATACTAATTAGTACATACACTAAATTGTGTCTTAACGATAAGAAATAATTGAATCAAATGTCACTAGTAAATTGTGATATTGAACTGATAATGACGTACTAATTGTGTAAAAAATTTCCATATACAAAGCATGGTTAATAAATGATTAGCATAATTTATAAATAGATCATGCTTTAGTCAAAAATTAATTGCAAAAACTATTTATTAAAAACAATGCATGTTAACATCAATTAAAAAAATTAATTCCTTTATAAAATTTAGAGGTATTTTAATTATATTAAAATCTATTTAATAAAAATAATGTTTTTATATCAATTATTAATCTTATGATTGATATTATATATAAATAAATAAAGTTTAATTTCATATATTATAATGTATTTATATAATTGAAAAATATAAATAATTCAAATTTATCATTTAACTTTTATATAACATATTCATTAATTAATAACATGTAATATATATATGTATATACATATTTAATAATATATAAGTAATTAAAAATTAAAATTTTTATAAATACAAAATTAATAGTCATTGATAATATTAAATATAAAATACAAACATTGGTTCAATTTATTCATAATTTACTTTTAATCTTTCATGAATTGAATATCAATTTAATAATATTTACTGTGAAATTTTATAAACAAACATAAAATGCATACACGTAATTAGAATCACCTGAAAAAAATTAATATTTATAAGTTCTTTAAAAGCAATATAATAAAAAATTATTTGTAAAATTTTGATATATTAAAAACAAAATTTATTTTTACCTCAGTTAATCTGAAATATGTCAATGGAAATAAATTATAACAATAAAATGCAACTGTACCTTTCATTGCACTTTCACTGAAATTATTTATCTGAAAATTTATTAAAATTATGCATAACATTTGATTAATATAATAATAATAATTATTATTAGTAAAATATTACCTTTAATTTTAATTTCAATGAAATTTTTCTGCATTTCACTGTAAATTGATTTAATATATTATATGTTAATTTAATTTCTCTATATACTGATGATGCTGATATCATGAGAAAAAAATTTAATGCAATAAAATTAATAAATGCAAAACAAGAAATTGCACGAAAAATAATAGACATTTCTTCGAATAATATTGGATATAATAACGTACATATCATTAAAATACAACAAAAATAAAATATAAAAATAAATTTATTCCAAAATTTGTTATTTTCTAAAATTTCTTTATTTATTTCATTTAATTTTTGTAAATATATTTTCAATGAATATCTATTTTGATTGATTTTTAATTTTATTTCGTTATTTAATTCGTTTACTTTTATATTATGATATACGCAGAGTATATAAAAATATGAGCAGTTACTAATAATATTATACCATAATAAAAAACCGAAAGTTAAAATAATAATCAAATATGGAATCCCATAAATTAAGGCTTCTATTTGTGTTAATGATAATAGTATTACTGTGATTGAGAATACAAAACCAGAGAGAGGAACACATATTTTTGTTATAATCCATTGCATTGTGAATACGATTTTAGTTCTACAATATATAACAATTTGATTTATAAATTAAGCTTAATTTTATTGCACAAGGATTTTATGCTTCGTGTGTTATGATTAGTTACGAAAGTCGTCTACTATTTGATTTAACATAAATCCGTACATAGGAATACGGGATACATCTTAACACACGAAGCAATTAAATTAGTATGTACAGTCAAAAGAATAAATCGTCTCCATTTGCCTCAAAATAACCGCTTAAAAAATAGGGGACATTAATGAAACAGTTTATTAGTAATTTTAGATTCTATTTTATACTTATATGCATAAATTATGAAAATGTGTTTAAACATGTGTTAAACTTATATAATTCATACATTATAAATCATAGTTTTTGAAGTTTATTAAAGATCAAAATTTCTAATTGATCAAAATTATTAGTATACTAATGTTCCCCTTTAAAATTATATTATTTTTTAGCGCACTTTTAAAGGATGGAAAATACTTATTGTAAGTGCTCCTGACTGTAAATGTTAATTAAAAAATTTTATTACCTTTTAACCAATTTTAGAATTCCATTCACATCATTTAAAAAAATATCCGACGGTGTAATTAATCCTTTCATCATTGCAAAAGGTCTTAACCATGATGATGATGGTGATGAAAATCTCTCATGAATTATTTGTGTTAATAAACAAAATAACCCAAAAATACACATAAAAATATTTAAATGTGTACGTGTTGATTCAAATCTAATTGTTAAATCTCCGATCATTAATAATATTTTTCGATATTTTTGTGTGTTTCTAATATATGCCGATATAAAAAATTTAATTATATTTAATATGTAAATCAATTTTATTATATGTTTTTTAAATCTATTATATTTTGAAACATTTGTCTGATCATCGCCAATTCTGTAACTAATAAATCCATTTTCATAGATATGATTTCCCGCATTTAAAATTCTGTATTTTATTGGTAATAATTTATTGGGATTAATATATTGCGTTTTATTCATATTTTGATAAATTAGAAAATTTTCAACATAAATAGATAATGTTATAATATTAAAATGAAAAGTATTTTTTTTTTTATATTGATTTAGATAATATTACAGACAATATATTACTTTTAATTTTACTAATTAAAAAACACGTTATAATTATCAAATATTATACAAAAAACGAATGTATTAATATTTTATTCGAAACTTTATATTACTTATTTTATACCCACATTGATGTTACGAATGTTATTATATACATGTTTTATGTATTATATTCCAATATATGGTGTTATAAATAAGTTTTTAATATTAATATTATAATAGTATTTTTAGCTTTAAAATTATATAATTATATGTTTTATTCTCTGAGAAAAATTGTTTAGAAAATATTTTATTCTATTAATATTAATTAAATATTATTATTATATTACTATTAATATTTTAGTATTAAACTTGCAAACTTCTTTAATAGTTTTTTTTAATATAATATATAAAAAATTATAAAGTAAAAATTGTTTTAAGTACATCTAAACACGCACATACGTGTAAATTAAATCCATTAGAGAGCTATTTTTTTAAAAAAAACATTATAAAAAAAGTAATTTATTTACTTAATAGTTATAACTAGACTTTAAGCTTTGAGCCGAAAATATTTTAAAAGAAAATCTTAACCCCTAGTAAATAATTCATAAACTTGCATCTGTATTGCTTTAGACATAAGTTATGAATTATGACTAGTGTCAAATTATTAGCTTCCACTTTTTTAATTTTTATAAATTAATTCTCAATATAAGTGCAAAATAGAGTGCAAAGTAATGCACCTGCAAATTTATAAGTAAAGGTTAAATGATCAATAAATAAAATATTTTAAACTTTAATTTGTAGTACAATTTGTATGAAAAATTTGTAGATACTTATAATAATTGTGGATTGTTTTAAAATGCAAAAAGTGAGGACTAATAATTTTACACTAATCATGACAAAAGGTCAATTTTTTATTAGAGCTTAAAACTTTCTTTTAAACTATTTTCGACTCAAAGCCTAAGTACAATTATTATATTATATACAACATTAAATTAAATGAAAAAATTGAAAAGTAATAATTTTTATATTAAATACATGTATATCATGTAAAAATGATTGACACACACAATATTATAATAAGTATAGAATATAAATAATTAATATTTTTATCAATAAATATAAAAATAATATTTAATCATTATTGATTTTTATAATAATCATTATATAAAATGTAAAAATTATTCTTTAATGGTATTTAATTTTATGAATTATACAAATAATAGTTTTTAATAGTTATTAATAAGTATAATATGGATAAAAGTGTGCATTTATATGATAAAATGTGTAAATTATATGCAATAAGTATATAGTGAGATTATAATTTATTCATAAACAGAAAAAATATATTTTTATTTTTAACTTTAAATTCAATACATTGGATAATATGTTTAATGTTAGACGAAAGTAATTTGCAAAAATTGCTTTTATTTTTCTATACAATTTCAATTTTAAATATTAACAGAAATTTTACTAAATATATAATATGATCCCAAAGTGTAACTGTTAAATATCGCGCCAAAAATTAAAGGATAAATCATTTATTCTCTGCATTAGCTTTTTTGTATTTACTTTATGTACATACATGACAAATCGTGTTAATTCTGATCTCTGATGTTTTTATGAATTTTTTTTGGGTATTTAATTGCTGATCCCTCTGATATTATTTAGTATTTTAGGGGCTTTTTGTGATTTTTTGCAAATACACTTTGGAAACATAGTATATAAATATATATACCTATGTTTCCAAAGTGATATATATATATCACATTTATCGCCACTTTCTGCATCTATTATTTGTCTTTTGTTTAATTTTACATGGCCGAATTATTTTAAATGGAAAATGATATTAGAAATTTTCAAATATGATACCCAAAAATGATTAAAGTCGAAAAAGTATTCATTATTTAAACTTTAATTAACTGTAATATTAAATATTTTATTAAAGTTATAAAATACATTATTTTAAATTCATAATTATCTTTTAAACATTAATTTTTATTTTCACATTTTCCTTTACTGTTTAAAATAAAGTTTGGATCTTTACAAAGGCAATAACCATTGTCTACTTTTTGATTTGCATCAACACATCTGATACATTCTCCTTTAGAGTCATAACCAAAAGGTATTTTACAATGACATTCTCCACTATTTATTTCTAGATTTTCACCTTCACATTTAATACATTTTCCTTTGTCATTTAAAGCAAAACCACTTTTCCTACATTGACATTTTCCATCTCTTACAATATGTTCATCATCTTCACACTGCACACATTTTCCGTCGTTATTTAAACTAAATTTGAAATCTTTGCAAATACATGTTCCATATCTTATTTCTTGATTTTCATTATTACATTTTATGCAATTCCCTTTAATATCATAACCAAAATTTATCATTTTACATTGACATATTCCATCTTTTACTATATTATCAGCATCCTCACACATTTCACATATTCCTTTATCATTTAAACTAAATTGAGGATTTTTACATTGGCATCGTCCATTTAAAATGTCTTGATTTGTATTGTTACATTTTATGCATTGTCCTATAACATTATTGCCATAATTTGCTGCTTTACATTGACATATTCTATCATTAACAAAATGTTCACTTTCGTCACATTTTTCACATTTTCCAATGTAATTCAAATAATATTTTTCATCTTTGCAGTAGCATATTCCATCTTGTATTTCTTGATTTAAATCATTACATTTTACACAGTTATCTATAATATCAAGCCCAAAGTTATTATCTTTACATACGCATATTCCATGTTTTAATTCTTTATTTTGATCTTTACAATAACATATTCCATCTTTTATTAAGTTATTTTGATTGTCACATTTTACACATTTTCCAAAAGCATCATTACCAAAGTTTTCTTTTCTGCACTGACATTTTCCATTCCGCAAAATATGTTCAGCTTCTTCGCATTGTACACATCTTCTATCATAATTCAAAATAAATTGTTTATTTTTACATTGACATATTCCATCTTTTATTTCTTTATCTGCATCATTACACTGTATACATTTTCCTGTGATGTCATAAGCAAAATATGACTGTCTACAATAACATTTTCCATCTTTAACAATATGCTCATATGATGAATCTTCACACATTTTACACTTTCCGATATCATTTAAACTAAATGCTCTATTTTTACATTGACATCGTCCATTTACTATTTCTTGATCTGCATCATCACATTTTATACATATTCCATTAAGGTTATAACCAAAATCTGACTGTTTACAATAACAATTTTCATTTTTGACAATATGTTCAGCATCTTCACATTTCTCACATTTTCCGATGTCATTTAAACTAAATGTTGAATCTTTACATAGACATCTTCCATCTATTATTACTTGATTTGCATCGCTACATTTGATACATTTATCATTATAATCATAACCAAAAGTTAAATTCCTACATTCACATTTTCCATCAATGACAATATGGTAATCATCATCACAGTTAACACATTTACCTGCTTTATTTAAAACATAATTTTCGTTTTTACATAAACAATTTTCCTTAAATATTTCTTGATATGGATCATCACATTGAATGCAATTTTGATTAGCATCAAAACCAAATCGTGGATCTTTACATTTACATATTCCGTGTTTTAATTCTTGATTATTATTTCTACAATAACATCTTCCATCTCTAATTACTTGATTAACATTGTCACATTTGATACATTTTCCCGTAACATCTTTACCAAAATGTACGTCTTTACATTGACATTTTCCATCGTGAAAAACGTTTTCAGCATCTTCACAGGGTACACATTCTCCTTCGTAATTCAAAATATACCGAATGTCATGACAATTACATATTCCATCTTTTACTATTTGATTTGTATCGTTACATTTTATACATTTCCCATTGAAATCATAAGCAAAAGATTTTTCTTTACAATAACATTTTCCATTTTCGACAATATGTATATTATCTTCACATACAACACACATTCCAGTGTCACTTAAACTAAATTTTGGATCTTTACATAGACATCTTCCATCTGCTATTACTTGATTTGAATCGTTACATTTTATACATTTCCCATTAACATCATAAGCATAATTTTGTGTTTTACACACACATTTTCCATTTATGGGAATATGTTCATCATCTTCACACGGCACACATTTTCCTGAGTGATTTAAAATAAATGTTTCATTTTTACAAAAACATTTTCCACTTATTAATTCTTGATTTTTATCTTCACACTTTATACAATTTCCATGATTGTCAAATCCAAAGTTAGCATATTTACATATACAGATTCCGTGTTTTAATTCTTGATCAGGTTTGTCACATTCAACGCAACTTCCTTTTATATTATAAATTAAAAGAAGTAATTTTATTCTTAATAAATAATTATTTTTATATGTAACAGACATACTATGTATATGATATGTTCATTACAGTTGCAAGATAAATAAAAATATTAGTTTAAATTACAATACTTACTAGTTTAACATTTCTAAATAAAATTTTATCAAGTCAACAATTTTGCACGATTTAGAAATAATTTGAATTGTAATAAATTTTATATTTTTTAATGCTTATAAAATATAAATATAGTATATATTACAGTCAGTTATCGTATTAATCGGACGATAGTCCGCGGACTGTTTGAGAAAAATTAGAAATATTTGACAAAACTTAAGCGAGAGGCTATAAGATGAGTGCGGACTATATGCAATAAACGTTTAAAAACTAATGTTTTTAAATATGCGGACCATACATTAATGCGGCCTATCATTTAATAAATACGATATTTTTAATTACTTGTTACACACGTCTTATTTTATAACTTTTATTTTGAAATATTAAGAAACATTTGGTGTTAATAAAATTTATTTTAAAAAGCTTTTAAGTTTTAATTTGCAATTATTATAAATCACATTCATTTTTGAATAAAATGTTACATTTTGTTGTAAATAAATTAACTATTATTATTAAATATTTATATAAATAAATAAATCAATTAAATTTTTCATAATTAGTATCTAACACTAGCATCTGTAAGTTGAAAGAAAAATACTTTTTGGCGTATGAAACTTTGTTTAACAAAATGCATTATTCTCATTTATAATTTTAACAAATTTATTGTACACATGTTACTTTAAAATACAGTAAAATATAATTATTAATAATTAATAAATTGTAATAAATATTTTTACAATTTTTTATAATTAATAAAATGTATTATAAATATTCTATAATAGCAAAAGAGTAATGTTATTGAATGACATAACTGTTAACTTTAAACTGTTTAATATTTTTTTGCTGAGGAAATAAATAAAATTAATTTTTTTCATAAAATCTTTATATTTATAGATTTATAATAATATGCAAAAATATACTAAGTTACAAAAATAATTATTGTATTAAAAATACTAAATCTTGTCATTAAATGTTTAAATTAAAGTTTGTTCTAAAGAACAATGGTCCGATAAGGAAATTTCTTTAAATTTTCAATTTAAGACCATTTTGTTGTAGTACTCCCCGAGGCCCATCAACTATATGGAGAAAAAATTTTAAAAGTGACCAGAGCGAGAGTTATGAATTTTTAAAAAAAAATTTCACTGAAGGGTCTATGAGCGAAAAAAAATTTTCGAAAATTCATATAACTCCCGCGCCAAAGGCCAAACTTAATGCCCTTTGGTACAGCTCGTCGAGCCCACCCGTTCACAAGTCACGCCCATTTAACCCAGAAGTAAGTTATCAAAGCTTTAGCCAGACTCGTCGCGTCGGCCGCAGGCGGAGCTCGATGGGAAGGGCATGGTTGGACTCCTCACGGCCCACTGCTCACATTAACACCCCACTCATGGTCCTAGGTTCAGCCCCTACTTTGTCCCCCTTGGTTCTAGGACCCAAGTGTGGTATCGTTGAACTCATCTCGACGAGCTGAGTTCATCGATATATGGGTTGAGGGGGTGGAGTCACGGGAAGTGGCTCCTCCCAGAATTGGTATATATTACCCTTTGTTGCATTAACTAATCTCCATTGTCAACTCAAACAGGTGCTAACAATGTAAACCTATATATCGTTGGACGCGTCTTATTGAGCTGATAACAACGGTGTCACGTTTTCGT
>JAQIWM010000050.1:0-18652 GCA_034695285.1 Eniochthonius minutissimus | reverse complement strand
TATTGCCTATTGCCTCACGCATTCAGAGCTTTCGTTCTGTACTCAAAAAATTCCATTCTTTTTTTCCTCTCATTCATTATGTGAAATAAAAATATTTTGAAATACCATCTGCACCCGAAATAATCAAATACTAGTATATTACTAACATTGGTCTACCAATTGAGCAAACACCATACATTCACTTAAATCGTTTTTCTCTTCAGTGTAAAAGTTAAATATTGGGATGATATATATATATTATATATATTTAACAACGTATATGAACGATGCTGGTGGAAAGTTCAAATTGAAGCCTGTTACTAGTGAGAGATGCTCATATTGTTCCACACCAACCGTCAATAAGTTTGTGTCGAGAGAGATAAAGTGTCCATATCTCAGTTAACCATATGTTAAAGTGAGGTGAGGATCATTCTTCACAGTGATAGTTCCGCAAATAAAGGTTTGGTGTGTACAAAAAGCATACACGGCGTTAAATGATTCCCTAATATTAGTGTGCGTGTGAGTGAATGAGAGAGAGGATCTTTGGTAAACTAGTATACGGGAAAATACTATTAATAAAGCAACAGGAGTGCTGTGTGTAGAGAGAAAGTGATCCTCTCTCTCAGCATTAAATTGCACATTAATACATGTCAATGCCCACACCATCAGATAATAGGGATGGTAAAATGCTTAATCTCTATTGAATGTCACCATTAAGGGTGAAAATGTATGAAACATATCGGGATATATATTACCACTGTTGAGAATAGTATGACCAATACTAGTAGTATTAGTAATATATGCATTGCGTTAATTCATTTCCTTTTTCTCGAAGATAAATAATTATTTTGTCATGTCAATTGTCAACTGTGCTATTTCTTAATTATTTGTCAGAGTTAATAAATTAAAAAGCTGCATGCAGCAGCATTCCAGTTACTAGCACTATCACTAGTACTATTACTAGTACTATTACCACCGTCACAGACAAAAATAATTCATTTTTCTTTTGCAGTTCATTTTCTCCCCTCTTTCAAAGTAAAATTAATTGTTCACCATTGACTCTCAGTATTAACTCTCAAAAAGGGAGTGAAAATAGATATTAAGAGTCTCGCGTTTGCAGCAAACGCTCGATAATGACATAATGTATTACCATTACTATAATATGTATTACTATACGCTTTTTCATTTATATTTTTGGATCCAAATTGTGTCTCAAATACTGCATTGCGTGTCTATGTCAGCGTCTGTATTGTAGTACCGCATGTTACGCCAAAGAATGGCACTCGCCCTTAATTGTCATATATATTTATACATATATATACATTTTGGCATTGCAATAAAGCAATTGCTGCAATTGTTGCAATTGTTGCAATCGGCGTGCCTCGGACATAGTGAATATGTCTCTGTATATTATGTGTAAAAATAAAAAGCTTTTGTCACTTACCAGATGATGGTCGATCTGAATAACGAGTGCAGTAGACCCATGCGGGCCATATTAGCGGGTCTTTTCCATCTTTGTCTTTTTTATCGGATTTGACCGGAGGTGGTGTCGAGAGTCCGGGAGATGGTGAATTACGGGCACCATTTGAGGTTTTGTTCTTCTCATTAAAGTGACTGTTTCTGTCTCCATTAATGTCTCTTGAGGTGGTACTTAATGAGCTGATCGTTGAACTTTCTGAATCAGATGAATGCTTTCGTTTGTTGGTTAATGAAGAAACATCAAGAGGATGATGCGAACGGTGATGATTATGGAATATGTGATGATGACTCTTTCTCTTTTTCTCTCCATTTGAAGCATTACTTCGACGCGGTTCTTTTCCATTATTACCAAATTCAGGTGATAGAATGTTTTCGATGGAAAATTTGAGTGATCTTCCTCCAGAATGAATTTGGACAGCATGATCGTGTCCTCCAGAAACAGCGGGAGCAATTATTGCGTTAGAAAGTGATTGTGGCGGTTTTGGTGATATTGAAGAGAGTCTCTCATTGAGAGGCGAATGCTGAGGTGAGTCAATGAATGAATCAGCCGGTGAAGAGCTGGAAATATGTGATGCGGTAGTGCTCGACTCACGTTGTAGTTGTTGCACATGATGCTGTTGGTGAGCAGCAAAGAAGCGTGAGGCCCCATCGGATACGGCCTTCAAATAGAGTGCAGTGTTGCCCTGATTACTATCCGATGATCCATGATGCGGTGAGCATGGAGCCGATGATGGCGATGGCTCTGGACTTAGAGGTGATGCGAGAGTATTGCCTCTTCTCGATATGTCCAGAGCCATTAGGCTCAAGCTCTTCTGCATATGCAAGTAAGGGGCGAAGAGGTCGTGGTACCAAATTTTGGAAAGCGTTTTTGTACTTTTTTAATAACTTTTAAATGGACCAAAAATTAATTAATTAATTGGCCGATTAATATTGCAAAATAATTGGCACACGTCATAATACAATACAATATATTAGCACATGATCAGTTCGATAGTTAATAATATCAAATGTTTATCTTCAACACTCTTACTCCAAAAACAGTTAAATAGCATCAGTCTTCAGAGACAACTCAATCTGATGTGCAGCAAAAGATCTACTGAGAGCTAAACTAAGATTTCAAAAGGTTGACATCAGCGGATGGCCCTTTTTATAGGAGACACACCGATTCGGGCACTGAAAACACACCATGGTTGGTATGGATGGAGAGAGAGTGTATGACTATTTTATTGATTCGTATACTTTGCCACTCAATTCTCAATGCATGTTCAATATTAGCCGTACAATGCTATGCAGTACAATATAGAGACCTCTCCTGTCCTGTCCTGATGAGGGCGGGAATGACAGCTTCAAACACCACCTCTCTCAGAGTTGCACTTCCAACCCAATTGATCCCAAACACCCGAACAACCAATGAATGATAATCTACCATTAGTTATGCGTACATCGGGAAGGAGCTTCTCCTTTATTGAAACATCAGTGTTTTCGGTGAAAGGGCGGTGCTATGATGCGGATATTGCCATTCTCTTCCCCTCTTCCCTCTGCTTCTTCATCATCATCTTTCTCTCTCTTTCTCTCTCTCTCTTTCTCTCTCTCTCTTTCCACTCTATGCAATACTTGTATAGTATTATTGCAGAGGAAACTTTTTCAAATAAGATATTTTAATCTCATGGCAGTGATGGAATAATTTTTTCTGATGTTATACTTAAGTATGGCCTCATTTTGTCTTCGGTGCTCACAATACTATTCTGGCACCGATTGAACAGTACATCACTGTGACACACATTCTTTCCACAATCATATGAATTCTTTGATTACATTTTCTAAAGAATTATACACATGTATCATGGTTATATATAATTTTGCTATATATTTATATCTGATAATAATGTATTAAATAGCCTATGACCATATTGAATGTATAATACTCTATCTGAATTTTTGATCAATAATGCATTAGTAGTAATTATTGTTATGAATGATTGAACCATGGTTGAGCAGAAATGCAAAAATAGTAAATTGGCCAATGATGGCAGTGCCATAAATTAGTGGCTGTGCAGTGCACCCTTAATGATGATACTCTAATACTGTAATAAGAAGTAATAATAATAGCCCAATCTGCCGAATGCAGGTAAATGTAGGAGTTGTCTTAATAGGAGATGAGCATTCTTTGGATGATACATGCATAGGGACCCAAATCTCATAATAGTAAAATAGCATAGGAATACCCTAAGGGTACAGGGGTTGTACTGTGATAGCGCTAAACGATCTCTTGACCCTCTGCACGCCTCTCGCACACCAAAGCAGATGCCACACACGAAGAATCGATGTGTGAGGCCCGATCCAAGAGTGCCATCCATAGCCATGGGTATACTTTGCGCCCGTTGAAAACTGCTGATGCCCCCGGTTTTTTACATTGGGAGGTCCTTCAAATAGTTTTTGATGGGTGCACATTGTTATGGGTGCTCTCTCCTAAGAGTTGGGAGAAAGAAAAAACAGGGTCCCTCCAAAATAAAGAACAAAATATAGATTGGGATTTGCCGCAGTATAAGTTATGTATATATATACAGCGAGAGCTGAAACAAGGGCGGGTCTTTATAATAACTTTCTCGCGAATAATAAATGCATACCTTATGCAATAAGAAAATTTCACATGTCATGAACAGCTTTAGGGATTCGGGAGACATCATTATTGTCTTTTCGCTTTTTTCTCTCTTTAATTTGCTTTTTATTCAGTCTCACTTTTTAATATCATAAAATAAGGAATTTGCCGCTATCGTGCACTGATTGTTGTCCAATCACTTTACCTATTGTTGTGTGTTTTTTTTTTTGGTGTTTGGTTAACACCCGATTTTAGGACTCATAACTCTCTACCCAATTGCTTCAATAGATTTACAGTTGACTTTTAAATTGTAAACCATAATTGATTTTGGTTGTCTCCTGTCGAGTCGCACATTTGTGCCCAATTGAACGTTGATAATAGCCTTACACTACTAGTTAGAGAGAGATGATACTGCAGTTCTCAAGAAATGCTTTCCCTGCAGCATAATTGACATTGTCATAGGGTCCCCGAATTCCCTCCGTGTGTATGTGTGAGAGCAGAGAGATAAAAGAAGAACTAAAAGGGCATACTCATCTTATTGTATGTAAACCCTATTACAACCCATTCATTAGCACTCGACTAGTACATGAGAATGGAGCGATTTGTTTTATGACTACAATTGCCCATTCCATTTGCCCATCCATGGGAATTGGCCTGAGGTGATGATGCGACTCTAGTGATAGTACTAGTGATAGTACTTCAATGATTGTACTTCTCCAATGATTGTACTTCTCTCCGGTGTCATTTTGTGCACTAATCTCTTATCACTTTGTTGTGTTTGGCCATTTATGTGATGCCGCAAAACTTTTTCTAAGGGATAGTGACTAGTGACTGATTCTACTATCAACTCATGCGAAGAATTTC
Source organism: Eniochthonius minutissimus (assembly GCA_034695285.1). NCBI lineage: Eukaryota > Metazoa > Arthropoda > Arachnida > Sarcoptiformes > Eniochthoniidae > Eniochthonius > Eniochthonius minutissimus. The sequence continues at coordinate 13,731 of JAQIWM010000050.1, read as the reverse complement.
AAGTTTATGTGTGTTGGCGCGGAATTTTCAATTAAAGTAACAAATCTCACCCAAAGATTGATGTAAAAACTAATTTCTTAATTTATTATGACCGTATACGACTTATACTTTGTCATCGTAATTCACTCTAAATGCAAATAACTATTATATTTTATTATATTACAATTTGGGGTTTATATATCTTTCACTATGTACGGGGGATCATTGAAACCAAACGGGTTCCTAATAATATTAGTATATATACATATAACATAAGTTCACTATACGCTAATCTTAATAACAGTGTGAATATTTGATAAAAATCTTACTCTCCACATCATTATTTAACCGCACGAAAGACAATAACTTAATTAATATTAAAATATTACACCATCTAAGGACAGGTTTTTTAATAATTATTTTATTATAATTGTGTGAATTGACAATTATATTTATGATCAATTTATAAAATGAATTTTAAACACGATGTTTAAAACATAACATTATCATGAACCATTATATGCCCACACTTATGCCTTTACCATTGTATAATATAAATAATATAAAGTATTGCCATACATTAGTATAAACATACAGCATTATTATGGCATTATTATCAATGGCCTCGCCTTAGGATTGTGTTAACTTTGTTGTTTTTTAAAAAAGCAATTAACACTTAATTTGTAAAACTAGTAGCAAAAGATTGAAATTCATTACATTTTGCATTTACTAGTTAGCTCATTACATTTTTTTTTTTTTTAATTATTTATTGACTGAATTAATAAAAGCAGTTAATGGCGATTTGTTTTATATTCTCATTTATGGCGTGTTCCCATTCGTGGTCTTTCTCCACTCAATACAATGCTCTCTCTCAAATACACATACACAAACTCACTAGTGAGAGAACAGAACAGGAGATTCTTTGTTAATAAATGGTGAATAACAAGATCTATACACTCTACTTTCAGCATTATCGGCGATGAGAATCACTTTGGCCTCAGTGCGAACGCGATTAATCATTAGCGCATTGTTGTTGTTATCACGGCGCTTGCAAAGTGCTCTCTTTTTTGGTCTTTTCTCTAACAACAATATAGCTGTTAGAAGTAAAGTTTTGATGCTGGAAAAAAAATTGTGTGTATTGAAAATATTATTCGGTGTACACCCTGCAAAAGGTTGTTATATGTAACGTGTTATATTTATTTTTCGTTTGTGACTAAATTTTTCTCCATGATGTTTAATGGATTTGATGGGAACACCACACATGTCACTACACATTATTACTACTCTCTCTCTAGTACTCTTTCCTCTCTCTCTCTCTCTCTCTCTCTCTCTCTCTCTCTCTCTCTCTCTCTCTCTCTCTCTCTCTCTCTCTCTCTCTCTCGCGTTTATCAACACCCTCGCGAATCATATTTTCGTATATATCTTTTCGTGCAAAATGCAGACGCGAGGAAAAAGTTTTCGCAATAATATTTTTTTTTCACACCAAAAATACTCTGTTAACTGCCAAAGTTTGTTTGTAACATAAAAGTGTATATCTCTCCCCTCACAACGCTTAAATGCATGAGCAATTGAGACAAGAATATGATGGTATTCAATTTGGAGGTAAAATTGGATGACACGAAAGTATGATGGCAGATGTGAGATACATAAAACCTCATTACCACATGTGGGTACCAAAAGGACAGGTCACTCAAAATCTTTACCCATTCATGGGTTTTACTATGGGATTGTATATATAATCGCATTTTCTTCGGCTCACACGTATTGTATTCCGTGTGTTGCTATTGATGAGCGTGTATTTTGATTGCCGAATGCTTTACATGCACCCATTGCCTAAACCATAGGAATATCTATTTCAAACTGTAGGGCGCTATTGATTCCGTTCCTTGCTTCTGAAGCATATTATCATAGCACGAATGACAACAATGGACGTGAGATTGTATGTCTCTTCCCATTGTCCTTTTTGCTGCTTCTGTTGCATTTATTCTTATGATTCTCTATTCGTATGATTCTCTATTCGTATGGTTCTCTTTATTAAAATTGAGCTCCAAAGGCAGATGGTCCATCGGTCGGTACTATTATGTTGTATATGAGCAACAAACGTCCGCTTCTCTCTCTCACTTATATATTGAGGTGTCTTCGTGCAGTTACAGACCCATTATTCTCCTCTTCCAGTATCTCGATTTACTGTAATCGTTGCCTCTATGTTTATATATATTGTGAGGCACCCAAAAACTGAAAAACCATTTTTGCACACTCCAAAGTATGCCTTCACCCGGTGAAGAGATCACCCAAATTGAGAGACCACCCATGAGAAGAGAGAGAATTACAATGCAAATTGTAATTATTAATTGTGATACTGCTTTTGGTGAATTCCGAGATATACTAGTATACACTGTATACTACGAAAGAAGAAACTTTCCGCCTTTAATCGCTATTCGTGCGCCTCTCTCTAATTGCACCCAAATATACTTTTGGGTCTTCTTTAATATTTTTGTTTATTAGGGCCGCATACGAATCATGCCATATATAGATATAGCTTAACTCTGGCAATGAACTTAATCATATACTACTATGATCCAATCACCTGCAGAGGATGTTCACACTGCAATTTTATAAGATGGAGATACCTTAATTAGTTACAAGCATCAGGAATATATTAAATATATATATATATAAATATCAGTCGACTAAAAATTTCTTTCAAAAATATTACACTCCAAAGTTTAAGGATCCTTAAAAAATTAGACTCTATATTTTGTTGGTGTGGTTTAGTTCAGGGGCACCCTACAGTATGTTATACTACAGTCAGGTTATGTTTTTTATAGTTATTTTCTATGGGTCTATGTTATGCCCATGTTATGGACCGCACCTTACTTCACAGCCTCTGCTATTGGATAATATATTTGCAGTGCCAAATAATGACAGCACCTCATATGTATGCAAAGTTTTCTATCTCTAATGTAGAAGAATGTCCATTACTTTTATGTAATACTATGGCAGTTAATACTATTGATACTGATGATGATGGAAATAAAGAGAGAGACTTTTGGCTTTGATTCACTATTTGGCGGTAGTAATCATTTTGGTAATTTCATCTCCACATTTGACAGTCAAATAATGTATATATCGATGTTTGCATTTCATGTCTAATTCATCTGTACACTGTTCAAAGTCTAGTAATTTTAAGTCCTGGTAATTAACTATGCCAAAACAAATTGATAGATCTGTTTAAAAATACATCATAAAATCATATGAATATAATTATAGTTTTATAAATTAAATATTTTATTTTTTTCATGTGATCCTATGAACTAATAACAAAACAAAAATAACACAAACAATTTATTAAAAATTCAATTAAATCGTATGCTCATTTTAAACACGTTTTGAGTATCGCATAAACACCTCAAAACCGCATTCTTTAAAAAAATTATTATCTCTACACTCACATGTTATTATATATATTATATATATTATATATATTATCTCTTTCTATAAATTAAATAAATTGAAAAATATAAATTAAATAAATAAATTGTGAAAATATATTAAATTATCCATAACTAAGCTAAACACAAGATAAATATGATTCGCACACACATAGTTGTTTCTATTGAATAGTGATTCAACAGATTTAGCCACAGATGAAAGTTATACTAAAGTTATGCTCATGATCAATGTTGCGACGAGAGTTTTGAGTGTAAATGTGTGATGAGAGTGTAAAAAGAGAGTTATGCTTTTGCTTTTTGCAGCGCTGGAAAATTTGCCGCTAAATTACACACCCTTACTATGGGCTGCAAAAAGTGTGAAAGTGCAAAAAATTCACTATGAACCTAATATAAAAGAAGGCAGAGAATGGTATGTGAGGAATGTCGGAGGAGGCAGAGAGTGAGAGTGAGTGAGGGAATTGGTGAAACATGAGCCATGGATGCGTAATTAAAGCGGGTGCCACTTCCGAGCGTATTGTTGCCCGAGTGTTATATTTATACAGAGAGGGCAATCACTTGGCGCGTATAATTCGGATATCAAAGTTGACGTAATCCATTTCGGCATCCATATTCAACTCCTGTTTCTTTCTCCATATATTATATTATTATTTCTCTCGATTCACTTTTTTTGGAGGGGCCCCAAAGGAAGAAGCATTTTAGCTCTTCATAGAGTATTTTAGCTCTTCATACAGTATTTTAGCTCTTCATACAGCATTTTAGCTCTTCATACAGCATTTTACAGCTCTATGTACTGAAGTGAAAGCATAACATTCTATAATATGAACACAGGGAATACAGATTGAGAGAGAATATGTATACGATCTTTTCATGTATGAGACGATTGTGATGAATATGTTATGAGCCGTAACAAATTCATTTCTGACTCAAAAGTTAATGGATCAGTGAATTGAATTAAAATCATCATTATCAGCATCGCGCGACGTAATGTAATGGGCACAGTGAAACAAAGTGATGCAAAAATTGACTTTCGGCATTATTGTATTATACTCTACAACAGGTAATAATTATAATGCAAAGGTTTTTGCATTCGTGAAGGCATTTTTCAAGTTTGTTGCTACTAAAACATCTTCTTGTGCCAACACACTTCACTAAACTTATTCAAGAGGAACAGATGCATCCAAATTCACCATCTAATGTTTCATAGAGGTTCATAGTGTTTCATGGAGGTTCATAGTCTTTCATAGAGGTTCATAGTCTTTCATAGAGGTTCATACTGTTTCATTTGCCTCTAATAGAGATTACGGAATTACGGCTTATTCTTCGCATGATTTATCACATACAAGAGATTGCACCGACCAACAGTTGATTGCATTCCACTATCGCCTGAAATCATTATCTGTGACACGCACCCAAAGATAAATCATGGCACACTATTGGCATGCGACCGATTGGTAATCAATTTTGCTTTATTATAGTGCATCACTTCACTTGTATAAGACAAGTGATAAGGAATTTACGCTATTAAAAAGAGAGAATACCTTTAAATTTTAATATGATCACATTTCCATTGTAATGCATATGTGAAGTGTCACTAGTGATGTCAGTTTAAATTCATGTTTAAATTAAAGAATTTAAAAATTAGTTTTACTCCTGTTTTTGATTGGGTATAAAATAAAAAGTCAAAGTTTTTCATGATAAATTTCTTTATTCGGCAAATGGCAACAGCCATTTGTTTACGATCAAATACAGTTGTAGCATCGTGTTAGCCATGAGCATAGCAATAGGGGAATAAAAGGCACGTTGAATTTATAATCACTAAGAATTCACTCTTAATTTTGAGTTTGGGCGTATACGGCAGGTGGTCCATTTTGGGGGTCCACATGCGGGGCCGAAGAGCTCATCACAACCGCTTTTTCAAGATTAGTGAATATTTTTTGTGTGCACTTCATATACTTCATGTTGTCTCTCTCTATCTCTATGTTTTGCTGTTATCCTCTCCCCAATTCCTCATGGTATAGGACTATTGATGGTGAAGTTTATAATAAATAAGTTACAGCCAAAGAGGGGATCATACAATCAGAACTGATTGTATCTGACTAAATTGTACACTGTAGTATAATATGTATACTAGTATAATATGTTATTTCCAATCTTGTTATAGAGGGTAGTAACATTATTTTCTCATTCTATGATAGATTCACAAATGAAATGCGATATATTTCATACATATTCTGCATGTCTAATGATACGGAAACAGTTTTGATTAACAATAGAATACGTATCCATTGATTGGAAGTATCATTAATTTGGTGGTTATTATGAACAGATCCCATTCTGGTGTTATGAGCTGCAAAAATGCACGAAAGTGTGTGTGGAGGTACCTCTGGAACTAGAGGTACCTATTGAAAGCCTTCAACGATAAGTTATAGGTGCCTGACATAGCAAAATGAGACACCCGTGGTGCGTTCGGAACCCCTCTGTTGTTGTTGCTGCAGACCGAAACAAATGAGAGAGCACCCATCGCTGAAGCACTGGATGAGGCGGATACTAGATACATACTAGATACATGGTGTTTTCCATTGTGACCTTCCATCGAATTTTTGGCTATGCAAAAATAGGCATACCAACTAGTCACTAGCGCCTTTGGCAAAGATGTATCATACTGATGAACCATAGAAATTGTTGCCCTTTCATGTCCGACATGGACAGGCACCCCTACTCACACATGTCCATAAATCTATTTGCTATTTTGCATACATTGTAACAACGTATTACTAATAACAATGAGAAAGTCACTGTCACTAGTTACTAATGTTTCTAGCTGTTGGCTTTTGTTTGAAACACTCCATCGCTTTTTTCTAAAATGAGATACAATTTATAATGTAAACAGAAACAAAATTATTGTATAATTTCGTTAAAGGTAAAGGTAAAAAATGCAAATTGCTTATACATGTGTTGTTTTCTTATCACCGAAGAGAGAGAGAGTATAACTTTAACTGCATAGTGATTATTAAGGGCATTGAAAAAAGGGGGCGTTAAAGAGAAGGGAATGAATAAGAGAGAGTGCCTTTTAAGACGGAACTTCTTTGGGCCCTGTGTGTCGGCCGCAAACTTTTACAGCAAATAATGTATACATGTATACATGTATCTCTTAGACAAGCAATAGCTTTGGGTGCATTGATGGGTGATGGTGATGGGTGCTTCGTTCTCTCGGTTTTTGTACTTTAGTTTGAAAGTTTACCTGAGAGTAGCCCGAAATACCTAAAGGCGATATTTGCTCTCTGTCCAGACCCATTATGAGTGTCCTTGTATATGTACGTTTATATGTTGCTTATTGCTTGTTTCTTTTCATTCTTTTGCGTTAGTAAACTTTAAACTACAACAGTATAACATTCATGTATCTCAGTTGTGACATTTCGTGTAAAAAGGAAGACACCGCTACAAACAGTGACGTGCATTCATTGCCCATCTTTATTTATTGCTATTTTTGGCATTCATGTCAACCTTATGATATTGGGCCCTCGCCTTTAGAGTTGGGCCCTAATAAAATATACAGGTACTAGTATATCAGAGCATACCACGCAATGATGCTTTTGTACCATCCTCAATCAGAGCGATTCACATTCATGCCAAATCCATGTCAGATATTTTCCCCTTACACCGGTAGATACATACATGTATACATGTATTCGGTTTTAATGTGTATGTGAAGGTACGCTGAGGCATGTCTTCAATTGGGTTCAATTTCTGACTTCCATCATAATGATGAAGTTGAAGGGAATTGGGGATTTATTTAAATTTTCAATGAAATGTTAGTCGTGATGTGGGCGTGTCCCTTCGCCAACAAAGTTCTCACAGAGTAGTTCTTTATTTCTCATCAGTCTCTGCAAATAATTGAGAGTATAGGATAATAAAGGGGAACCCAAAGAATATTGCTTTAAGGGATAATGTCATCAATATTGAGTGAGAGCCTAGTAATCAGCAAAGGCTGGTGTAATCAACGCACCCTATGGTGTTTGGTGCGTCACCCCACCAGATCCTGCCTGATCAATGCACGTCCAATGGGCATTATCCCAATCACCATTGGTTCCTTTTTTGAACAGGTGTGCTGTTAAAGGGGCCTCATTTTGGCCCTGTTTTTGGTCCCCACCATCCAACGTCTATGCACATCTCCATCCACTAAAAAAGAAAATTCGCATCTATGGTATATTAGTGAACACGATTGCCGCGTATTGAAAAATTAACCGAAACGAGGAGAGGCTTTAACTACAATAATGAAAATCTGCACTGTAACATCATTATAAACTTAAATGCATCTCATGTCTCCGAATGGATAATGGCATTGTATTCATACATACCGAACACTTCCAAATTATTACCATGAATCATGCACATTCTATACACGGCCAAAAGTGCACACCTAAAAATTGGTTATAAAAGTGATGAGCTCACGTGCAGGAGCAAGTAAAGTACGTGCTTACTAGTAATCAAGCATTTTTATCCATCAGTAGGTAGGCATAAATGTAATGCTTCTTTAATTATGCATTTCAATTCACATGGAAATCACTTATTCAAGTGTGTGTGTGTGTATGTGTCTATACTATTAGTATGTGTCTATACTATTAGTATGTGTGTGTGTAAACTTATTGAGATGTTGGGCCCTACAATATGTCAGGCTGAGTTTACTTTCATCTCCCTTCGAGGCATTTACAATCATTAAAGTTCACTACCATTTAATGACAAAAGTGGAAAAAACAAATGATTCCAGAGGTTAAATAACTTTCATATACATTTATATATTATCATTATGCTCATTGATTCGCCTCAAATGCGAATGTGATATGCCCATAGATATGCAAACATTACTTTAAAAAATTATTATTACATGAACATAAGTATACAAATTACTAAAAAAATATGCTAATTCATTAATGTTAATGGTAAGCTAATTACCGGTGTGTCTTTGTGTTTAATTTTGTATGCATTACAAGCATTTGGGTTCAATGTGTTTAGTGCTCTAATCCTAAACCTATAGTGAACATAGTGAACATCTCTCTAATTCAGAGGTACACTTTAACAACAGATTACAATAATGACTTTTATTGGTCTTCATTCAGAATTCATAATGAAGCCAATAAAAAAATACCAAAGCTAATGCATGTTAAGTTATTTGTAATTGTACTTCTAGTAAATGACTCATACTACTAAAGTGGACCCTATACGTTTGAATATATAATAATAATATAAAAATGCACTAATTATGAGCCTAATTATTATTAGCGTACATTGTTAGAGATCAAAGATGATATCAAATTTGGAACAAATTAGAGGCATGCATGTAATATGCTCACAATTTACCATCCATTAGCATATGTATGTATATGTATATGTTAATATTCTAAAATATAATAATATTATAATGTTTCATAATCGTACATGAGTATCACATCACATCACATCACATTCTTTAGTGTTTAATAACAAATGCTCGATTATCACATTCACAAATGCATCAAATTTATTTTAAAGTGAATTTTCCACCTGTTCATATGATTGACATTTATTAGAACCACGCCTGACCAACAATTCACAGCAGCTATTTAGTATACTTAAACTGTACTTCTTTCCTAGTAATGTGCACATTTATTAACTTTAATTAAACCCCATGTGTTCATCGGAATCTTAATTAAAATCAAAATTTAAATTTATTAATATTTTTTAATAATAAAAATGGCATTTTTAGCTCAAGAACATTAACATTAACCTGTCTCTGTATGTATTAAGGTGTTAACTATACTTATGTGTAGGTTTTTGTTTTGCATGTGTTATTCATAATTAAGTAATATGAAAAATGTTGTTATTGTTGTGTTTCAGTATCATGCAATACGTGATCCGTGAAAATGATGAGATAAAATTGATGCGAAAATCTTCTCTTTGTGTTATTCACATACGAGTATTACTAGTATCACTAGTATCACTAATATCACTAGTATCACTATAGTCGTAACTTTCTCTCAGGGACTTAATAAGTTATTATGAGTTTCCTGTTATTATGGACCCCACAAACAAAAACTGCACTTTGGTGGCAATTATATTAAAATAATGTTCGTTCTTTTGCTTATTCATACTTAAAATATTCATATTGTATATGGAGTGATTATTTCATTTTACATTAAAAATATTTGCGGCACTTTTACATTCAAATTATATATATTATTATATATATTATAAATATTGTAATATTTTCATTAATGAATAAGAGACATTTTTAAAAATGGTAAAAGTAATAATCATGCCGCAATAACATTGTGTATACAGCACTGTAATAAACCAAATAATATCGCGTTCACATTTAAAATACTATGTCAGTTACAGAGACATTATTTTAGCCATTCCATTACTAGGGGAATACCGAATAAAAAAGTTGCACATTATAATGGATGCATAAATGTTGTTGGCAGTTATAAAACATGAAAATACTAAAATAGGTTGTGCATGGCAACACCTTCATTGCGTTTTTGGGTACTAGAAGTGTGTACTAGGGTACTAGAAAATCAATATACTTTTGTATAACTAACGTAAGCATTCACGCGCTATAAACTAATTGAGGGTCTCTCTTTTTTTATTTTCATGAATCTCCATTATATTAATATTTCCAAAAATTTATACGAAATGTAAATGCTTTTCATACTCAAAAACATCACTATCAAACATGAAAGAGTTTCCCCACACACTGCTCAAAACTAATTGTTGTTACACACTACATTGTTGTTATACACTACACTACTGAAGCTAAATTTCTTCTTTATATTGTTACATTTTTTGCATATTTTATTATCAAAGAACTTAATTACAATACGGGTTTATTTAAATAATGCAAAAATAACATTAAAGAATTTTATGCATTTTTTTTTAATAAAAATAATACTTAAGATGCAATTAAATAAATCACGGCACTTTTGTCGTACATATTTATTTATATTTATTATCAAATTGAGTTATCAAATTCAACGACATATTAATTACAATTATAACAAATTAAATTGCAACAATACTGTGATAATCGGAATAAAATTTACTTTACTGAAAATTATAAATTTCATAATTTATTGTTTTTTATTAAATTTAAATTTTTATTTAATATTTCTCACATTCTGACATTTACAAATTCACGGTGAAAACTATAAAAATATTAACTCAAAATTACTGATCACGAATTTTTAAGATATTATCACCATATTTTAGACATGACACATGAAAATTACATTTGTTTTGTTTTATTAAAAAAAAAATACATTGATTCATATTCATACGTTAAGATTAATGAGAAATAAAAGGATAATGAAAAGAGAAATTTAAAATAAATATAAAAATCAATTAAATTATTATGATACGGTGTAAAATAAAATACACGCTTTTTGCATAAAGAGGCCATTAATACTTTATATACATTTAAATGACATTTATTTTTGTTTATGCATATTTTTATTAAGATTAATGAATTTTGAATCTGTTACGACATAATACAAATTATAATAATAATTTAATTATAAGCGATAACACATTTGAATAATAAATAAATGTAATAATAGATAATTGAATAATAAACGTTATACTTAATAAGTAATTTTGGTTATTAATGAATAAATGAAACAAAATATAACATAATAATAAAAAGAAAGTTTAGGTAATTATTAAATGAAAAGAATATATTATAATTATACATTAGTAATCTAAGGAATTATAGTACTCAATTCAAATATATATTACAAAATAAATAGTACCGAAGGTCTTCTTATAAAATCCGATAATAATAGCCCATGGGCTCTTATTCAGGAATATGCATATGCAGGTATATGTATGCTTTTAAATGCCCTTTTCTTACATTAAAAACTTTTTAAGGGTTCATCTTTGATATTGTAAACTTTCATACAATTTTGAAGTAAGAATCTGGAATTAACATGGAAGTTTCTCCTTATTTTAGTAATGATACTAAAATAGACAGTAAAAGTTACAACAATAACTAAAATTATCTAAAATTTGAATTAAGTAAAAATTACTTAAATTCAAAGCATTAAAATTATTAAAATCATAGCAAAACAATTATCATTTCATTACACTAACAAATGAATAATATTTCAACATAATAAAAATTAATAAAATTAATAAAATGACAATTATTACAAATTTCAACTTAACTTTTATTAGTTCAAAGTTTTAGGGCGCAAATATACAATTTTGGTATTAATCACAGGCCTAATGTACGGAAATCTCCGGTATATTGATATTCTAAAATAATTTTTTAATCTTTATACACGTATATTTTAATTATATATTAAATCTTATAATAGAAAATATTAATGTAAATATTAAAATAATAATAAAAATATTGTTTAATAACATTAGTGATGAATGAGATTCTATAATTAATGTCAATAATCTTAATAAAAATAGAATGTCGATAAAGATTTATTATTAGAATGAAAGAATCACAAATAACTTGAGAAATGAGGACATATCAAATAATAATTTTAATAAAAAATATTTTTCAAAACTTTAGTATAATAAAAAGAGTAACAATTTTGAGGCGGAATTAAATACACAGTGCTGCATCATCGTATACAGGATTTAAGTTTTTATCATACTTTTTTAGCACGATACTAGTAACTAAGTAATACTTTAGTTAGTACGAGACTGTACTGGTATTTAAGTACTTAATTATAAATATAACATATTGAATTCTATTTCCATAAACTAACTATTCTTTAAGATTCTTTAAATTACTTTTGCATGTATGCACATTAATATAAAATTAATTAAATGCCCGAAGCATATTAACTAATTTTATGGTCAAAATAAATATTCGAAATCATTACGATTCAAGACATGTATGATGAGAACAAATTATTGGAAACATTTAGAGGTCACTTTTAATTTATTTCGATTAATTTATTGAAAATTTAATTAACTATTACATGTTTGATTTCTTTATTATAAGTTATTTACAAAAGAGACAAATTTTTAAAACTTTATTTATTTGAAATGAAAAACTTTTTAATTAATGAGTCATTTAATGCCATCTCTTTTATGAAAAATAAATTAAATATTACAATCGATTGTTGAGTTTAATGCAATTTTTGTTAATATTTCATCGCATTATTGTTGAAAGCACTTCAATGGTTTATTTATCATTTACGCACAATATTGAGTTAAAAATAGTGCAAAATTCGCCAAAAACGTTGCAAAATAACACACAAACATGTGCGTCAAAATAAAAACATTGTTTTATGAGAACATTTTCTTTGAATAATCATAAATCATAAAAAATATATTTTAAAAATTAATAATGTCATTAATATCACTGCACATTCGTGTTGCATTATCACGTGTTTCCCAAACCAATGCCATGTTAATCCAAATCCGTCACAAGCGTAAAGAGCCATTCCGAAAGCCGATTTGGGATCCGGTGGCACCGTCGAAGTACTATCGGGTCAGAGTTAAACCCGAATATGACGATGATTACAAAGAATGGCAAAATCATTTGTGGAGCACGTCGAAGATCAATCATAACACAATATGGAAATACTTCAGAAATGAGTTTTATTTACCGACACTTGAAGCGGGAGGTTTAACACCGGAACAAGTGAAAGATGAAGAAGAGGAACACATCAGACTCATGATCGAGAATCAAATGGAAAATGAAAGAGTCGCGATATTGAGACAAAAACGATTATCAGATGAAGCGAAAGATTTTGAAGCGGAACTCATTGTTAAAGATTTTCAAAAACGTGAGGAAATTATTGAGAAAAGAAAAGAAATCGATGAAAAAGTTAAGATTGAGATTAAACGATCGGAAACTTATATTACGAAAGAGTCACTCGATTCTGCAATTGAAGAGGCGTTAAATAATCCCGTTCATTATGATTTTGCAATTGATTTTAATGGAAATGTCCATTATGATGGTGTTTTACATCCCTATGCTTTTACACCATCGGCAGTCCCTGAAACGTGCAGTAATGTTAAGGAATTCATCGGAAGAGATAAAAATATTAAAATTAAATTAAAACCGACGTCATTATTATAATTTTTTGCAATTTTTAAATAAATTTATTAATAATGTCAAAAATGATCATAATAAATAATTCATTTAATAGATATATAATTTTATATTAAATAAATTAAATAAATAAAAATGTATTTATTCATCGTAAATTATAATTAAGGACTTTAAAGGAGTAATACAGTTGAACCGTTATTTTTTAGTTATATAATACATAATTTAATTATCAATTTAATTATA
>JAQIWM010000049.1:0-18690 GCA_034695285.1 Eniochthonius minutissimus | reverse complement strand
TTATATCAGTTGTTCCACCGTCAAAACGACAATAAAGAAAATTTTGAAAATATCACTAATTAAAAGATTGATAATTGCAAAGAATAATAATATATTAATAGATAATAAACATGCGCGTGCATAATGGTATTTATTGTTTAAATGCAGTTCGGATAATTAGACATAACCCGTTATAAACTGAAATTACTGCACGCACTAAACTATAGTGTGTCACAATCTCTGCAACGAATTATTTTTAAAAATAGCACTTTAAATACAGTTATCACTTTCTAATGTGCAATAATTTTATTACAAAAACAAAATTTATTTATTATTAATGTAACGATTGATTTCAAAATGTTTGCGAAGATTAAGAATAAAGGATTAACGTTTTTGAGTGATTAGTAATATACAAACATTTATAAAATTTCTAATGTTTCATAAAAGAAAATGGATTAAGAATACCATTTATACATCTTTCAGTTATTTATTGTATTATAATAATACTTAAAATGTTTTACTTATGATGTAAACGTCCGTTGAAAACAATGACTGTTTTAAAAGTGCTTTATTTAAAACTAATGCGGAGATGGTGACACACGCTGTATAATGATTTTGAAGCTGCAACATACATGTATTGTGTAATTAGAAATAGATCATAGTGTAGTTATTGATTAAAAGATTGAGACTTTTTATTACAGTATTTTTGCAGTGTTAAGCGTTACCCCTGTCTTATGCACTAGTTTCAGATGAATTTTTATGCATAAGACAGGGGAACACTTAACGCGAAAATACTGTAATTGTTTTTGAAATAAAAAATAATTCTTTTTAATTTTTAATAATTAAATAATATAATGAAAATAATATAATAAAATCCGGTCCATTAAATTTTTCACTTTTCTCCAATAATTGTGATCGCAGAATTAAAAATAAAGTTTAAAAATACTTTTATTCTTATGTTTAATGACAATATACTAACATTTTTATTAAATAATGTTTTTAAATAAATATTTCGCAAATCACAAACTTATTTTAAAATATAAATTATTACAAAAAATATATATAAATATATAAGGGAAACGTCTGTTTAACGCCGTCTCTTTCTAATAATTGCGCTTTTAATCGGTGATCCTTTACTATAATCAGACACATGATTAAAATAATTATCAAAAAGCGACGAATGTCGAAGACCCATCAGTGGCTGATAATGAAGATGCGGATGTGAATCGTGACGACGGTGTTTTGCACCACCACCAGATGCTGACAGACCTCCGCCCGTGAAACTTTCAATAAACCCAATTGTTAATACTGACATGAGTACTGAAACGAGAATGGACATCATTGGACTGTTGGACAATGATGAAATTGAAGATGATTGTCGCGGAGTAATTTCTGATGCCGTATTAAAGAATGCATCAATTAATTTTTTTACATTTATTGTGTCTTTTCCTGAAAATTAACCAATAAATAATTAAACGATAATTAATAAATATAAGTTTTAATTTTAATTAAATTTTCTATAAATTTGTATAAATATTTTTTTATTCATTATTTTTTTCATTGTTTTTTCTTTATTATTAATTTAATATTTAAACAATAAAATATTATAATAATTAAATTAAACTCACCATTGTTGACTGATCGTCGATTAGTAGTATCGGTTGAGGATATCCCGTGAATTAACAGCAAAAGAAAGGCATAAATTATAACAATACTTTTAATCATATTGCGAATTATGAATAAATTAAAATAAAACCAATTAAAAGATAAACCCAATTATTTTCTAAAAATAACAATAAATTTTATTCCCCTAAAAAAGTACAACAATTGTTTTTATAAAAACTCTATTCCTGTACATCACCATCTAAACTATTCTCAAGACTAATAACATCCGAAACTAACAATAGTCACTGTCAAATTAAGTATTGTTTCATTAAAGTGGAAAAGTGGTTTCTTTAGACATAAAACTCATGACCCTAAAGACCTTTTACAACGATTACAAAAACAGGAAATATATTAAGATCTTAAGATGATGGTGATGATTAAGTGCCACAATAATATGAGATAATTTTTAATGAAATATCATTACTTTTAACGCATGAAATGTGTCACTTTTAATCATAATCATCATTATTTTTTAAAATGAATGTCATGTTTAAAGGCTTTTAAATTATTTTTAAATTTTTTGCACAAAAATAATTTGACACATGTCAATGTCAACGCATTCAAAAGGAACTTATGTCTTTTGAAATATTTTGAGGATCCTTTTTATGTGCGTTCACATCATCAAGACTCTGATATTAGGACCAATGTATTGTTAACAGTTATTATGCGGAACTCATTATCATCAACAACAATGTTGAAGTGAGTCATTTATCGACACGCATCAATTGAACACGATTATTAATAAATATAAATAAAAATTAATATTTAAATTAATGTGTTCAATTAATTGGCAATAAATTAAATAAATAATTTTGTAATTTTAAATTACAAAATTATTATTAATTTAATACTTAACTTTATATTAAAAATTTTATATTCATTTATTAATAATATTAAATTATTAATAATAAATTTATTAACCATTTAAAGATTAAAGTATTAATCGAATAAACGTATTAAAAGTAATTTAAAGATAAACGATAAATGAGATATTAAAAGTATAATTTGAAATATTGACATAAATCAGATTCATTTACAGAAAAAACTAAAAAATATAATAATTGTGCGGAAATTATAATTGAGAAAAATGATAAAATGTGTAACTTATGAATATTTATCAATTACTATATGTGCATATTATCACTAAAATAAAATCGGATTTAATAAAAACCCATTAAAACCCATTTTTATAAAAATTTGTAAATTTTCATGCATATAAAAGTTAATTTATAAATGTACATTCAGAATAATTTCATAATAATAATTAATTAATAATTATTATTCGACTCTTGAGACGAACCAAAAGAATAAACTCATAACGAACATGACCATAATCAAACGGAACAATATCTTCGCAAATATATTGTATTTCTTCGGCTCTAAAGTCACTTCACGATTGATCTTTGACCTCTTTGAATTACTTTGTTTCAATCTTTGAGCTTCAAATTCATCAATGAGATCATCACTCACATTCTTTGACGGTTCCCATGAGTTGTGTTCATTGTCGTATCCTTCCCATTTAATGAGATATTCGACAACACCTTTTCCCGTCTCTCTCCGTCCGATGATTGCCTCAACAGAATACTCTTTGTCACTTTCTTTTTTCTTTTTCACCTTTCGTTTCGGTGTCTTTCGAGTCAAAGAAGTCGTTGAAGTCTGAGATAATCGCACGGAGGACATTCTAATCATGGACATCATTTTAATAATAAATCATTAAATTATTTAATTTAATAAATAATGTGAGTCATTTATCGAAATTTATCATTTTCTTAATAACTATTTATTAATTTAATAAATAATTTAAATATTAAATATTTAACATTTAACATTTAACATTTAACATTTAAACGTTTCATGTTTTGATGCATATAATTGTGTTGTTTTAAAAAATTTTATAAAATAATAAATGTCAATTGTATACAAATAATCAATGACTCATTTAAAATTAATAAATAATTATGTTTAATTAATTATCGTAAAATATTTGTTAATTAAATGTGAAAGTAAAACACTGTTTTTAGTTTTAAAATTAAATTACTTATTTAACACGTTTTTGTGCAATAATTAAGTAATAATATACTATAATATTGTGTGATTTTATAGCAATGTGAATACCAAAAACGCAATAAATATAAAAACGCATTGTAAAAGAGTAAAATTCTTTTATTTTTAATTAAATATCCTTTAATTACCTTTTGATTGTAAAATGAATTTAATTACAAATATCAATTTATTGCATAAAAATATACGTTTCAAATTAAATTAAATTAAAACGGTTTATAATAAAAATTATTGTTTTGATGAAAATGCAAAAATGATGATTATTGTTTTTGAGGCGCTCATTCAAGTGTTTGACATGTGAGTTAATGTCATTGGCTTTGTGTTCGTCACGTGATAAATGAAAGCGCTTAATTTAAATTGTCTGTAATTTAACAAATTATTAATATTAATTTATAGTCAATCAAAATTAATAGCAAATTAAAATTTATTCACTTTTTTAATATTATTATTAAATCAGTTTCTATTAATTATCTTTTCATAATTCGTAACTTTCTTTTCGGATATAATAATAATCATTTTTTTTATTATTAAATTCATATTAAATAATAATCGTATATTTTTAAGACTAAAAATTTAGATATTTATTACAATTACTAAATAATCTCTCGAAAAATAATTTAAATGCACATAATTTAGTGTTTAATTTTTATAATAAAATAAAATAAATTCATTTCATTTTATTTCTCATATTGATATATTCATAGTTAGAGCCCGCAAAAAATGCTTTTTAACTTAAAAAAGTGTTAAAAACATAATTTCGATACTTTTAAAATAAACAGTATAAAAAAGCATAATTTTGTAATATTTAGAAATAAATGAAATAAAAATGAGAATTTTAAGTGAATAAAATTGAAATATTTGTGTGTTTTTAATTTTTATCCTCTAAAATTAAAAAATCTCAAACTGCGCATTAACACTTTAAGTTAAAAAGCATTTTTTGCGGGCTCTATTCATAGTGAAGGATCTGCATATATAGTGAAGTTCACGATACCGGGGTCAGTGTTGTTGATATTAATGCGCAGTTTTACGCATTTGCATTTTACGTTAATTTTAATTATAAATGAACACAAATAATTATTAAAATTTTTATCTCCCTTTAAATACATGATTTTATATTAAGAATTATTGTATTTATTTATAAATAAAATGAACTTAAAAAACGTAAAATGCAAATGCGTAAAACTGTGCATTACTATGAAATGCATCTCCGATAATTTAATACATTTAAAAGATTTTAAATAAAAAAATACAAATAAGAAATTAAACTGCATGTATGATATTAGCAATTTTATTAATAATATTTAAATTAAACAATTAAAATATGATTAATTAATAAAGGATGTAAATATAAAAATTCATAAATTCATAAACCTCTGAATTTCAATAACCTTTAAGTGATAACATAATAATTTAATTTTATGATAATTTAATGCAAAATTATCACTCTAAACATACGCATATAATTGATTAGGATATAACATAATGCTAAAAATTGATGAATAACTTTTTCAAATATGCAACCGATTTACAAATAATATTGTACATTAATATTGTAAAATTTATAACCGGTTTTAAATAAAAAAAATCAATTTTTTATGAAATAAACAGATTAAGGTTTAAAATATTAACATAATAAAATTCATTTTAAAACGTTTAAATTTAGACCTTAATTTTGGGACGTTAAATTATTCTATATTTTTACATTCTGTAACTTACTTTAAGTTCAATACCGTGACAATACCGGAATTATAAATTTTAATTGAGATGATTATTGTAATGGTTAATGTTATAGTTATGGCCAAAAAAAGTACCGAAACACACAGTTATAGCAAACGAATCACATAATAAAAACAATGAAATTATTCTTAAATTGGAGTGTTAATAATAAAATTACTATTGCATTATGATTAACAATTTTAACTCATTATAAACCGCGGCACTGATTCATCACTATAATCATCAGGTATTAATCGGAAGATGGATCTTCTTAATCTTAATCCCGATCGTGACCAATCAAAAAAGCCATAATTCACCTGACCCGTGTTGACACTATTTATAGTGTTGAAATATAAAATTAAGCACAAAACTGATAAAAATATAAAATAATAATTGTAAACTTTTGACATTGTGAATTATTCGTACATATGTTCACTCGGATCTTATGAATTAGAGTTTTAACTTTATACTAAAAGAGTGCGTATTTTTATAGTTAACTTTAGGGGTCAATTCCATTTGAAGGTCACATTCTTTGTAATTGATAATTATTAATAAATTATTATTATTGCATCTAAGAAATGACATAAAAATTCCACTGCAATCTCATACTTTTTTTAAATAACAATTTTATAGATAAAAATTAATATTATGCAATGATATTTTTAATTAAAAGAAATTTTAATTATAAATTTTATTAATTAAAAGAAATTTTATTTATTTGACGTTAAGTATGTGATATGTAACTATTTAAAACATTTAAAAAACCTTAAAAAGTTTTTATTACATATTAAAAGTAAAAATTCCAAATAAAAAGTTAAGGAAAAAATGGTATTAAAAAATATATTATTTAATGGATTATGAATTACTATAAAATTAATATGTTTTATGATATTGTATGATATGTATGTTATATAAAAATACTAATAACTATCACTAGTTAATAATTAATTATCACTAGTTAATAACTAATTATCACTAGTTAATAATTAATTATCAAAAGTGTCCCTCTGCAGGACTTGTCCCAAACGTCCCAAACGATATCCGATCCTTCTTAATTCATCATCAATTGTGTCCCAATTTTGGACGACCTGAACCGGGGTCGGAATTGTGTCCGGTTCTATAGTATCTTCTTTTGAGTCACTATATTCATCACCGGTGTTACGACGAAGAAATAGATTATCATAACCATCATATGAATTATGATTATATGAGTTATGATCATATGAATTATGATCATATGAATTATTATCTCCATATGTATCATCAGGACTAAAATTAAAATAATAATTTCAAATTTATTATATTTAATTTTAATATTTATTTATTTATTGTTATTTTAAGCAATAATTTTGCAAAAAGTCTCAATTCGTAATTATTTTTAAATGAAAAATAAAAATATTTTTTAATTATTATTTAAATATTTGAATATCTGAATATAAATGAAATTTAAATTTATAAATTTGTAAATAAATTATAAGCAATAATTATAATTTTTATTCTCACATTTGATCATAGGGTATACTGCTGAAATCAATTCCATTTCCACTAAAATCATCGTCCATCGGTGGTGATGAATTAAGAGCATCACTGACAACCATTGGCATATCGGACATATAAGACTTATAAGACGGCGGTGGAGAAAAATGCTGTGATCGAAATGATGACATTGCATAGGGTCTGAATGACGATGGAAAACGTCGGAACATATACGGTGACGGTGGTGCTGCATATGTTCGAAAATGAGCGCGTGATGCGGATCCATATAAATTCGGTAAAAAGGACGATGAATGATGATATGATGATCGTGGAATCATTCCCGGAGGTGGAGGAACTGCAATTGGAAATAATCTCGATTCTGCAGCAATTGATGATGACCTTTTTCCTTTTCTTAATGACCCTTTAGATACACTTTCAGGAATCTTTATTTTGATACCTTTTCCGAGACCGAAATCAAAGAGTGATCCGATTGAATCCAAAGCCGATGATGCTTCCGATGGTGTCGCTTTTATTGGTACAAAAAACGGCACCGGTAAAATGCCACCGGAAAACTTTTGAAATGCTTTAAACATTTGATTAAGTCCTAAGACTGTTTTAAATCCGCCGTTTAATTCACTTGAATCAAATGATGATCTTTTCGAGGGAATTGAAGATGATGATGATGGTGATGCCGAAGATTCTGGTGATGGTGCCGATTGACATTGAAACTTTGAAGTGCAATACCAAAGGAAGAAAATTATTGCCCAAAAATTAATTCCCATTTTTTTTGATAATAATAATAATTTCATTAACACTTTTGAAACTTCACTTTAAACTTTTAAATTGAAAATCTTATGTCAGTTAATTTATTCCTTTAAAAATACACTTTAAATTGTCTTTTATTTATCTTTTATTTAGAAAATGTCACAAATTATCAAAATAATATTTAATTTATAAAATAACATTTAATTTGTAATAAATCTAAACACTTTTAACACTCAATAAATATTCATATATAAGTACAAACACATTAAAATATTTGTCACTAAAAGTAGTAATTAAATTCACATTTAATAGTAATAATAATGATATTAAAGCAATAATAATTGATACACGCAATAACAATAAATTAATATTAATTTATAATGTTACATTACGTAACAGACAATATAATAATAAAAAATATGCGAATGTCCGACACTAATGAACTCTTTTTCGTATCTAAACCTTAACCTCATTGAGGCATAGAATCGTATTCCATCGTAAAAAGTGACGTTCAAAAGCAGTTTATTGCGTGAATGAAGTCTTTGGGATGATAATAATTATAATCTTTGATAATGAATCACCGATTTACTGAGCGATTGAATTTTACGGTGAAATGGGATTACACGTTTATTATTATCAAAACGTACTCACAGTGAGCAGTGAACAGTTCAGTAATGATAATAATACACGACCATTGCTCTCAATCTCTAAAGAATTAATTCTCTGAGTATTTTATTTAACTTTGATTATTATTAACTCTTTTATTTATGAGTTATTTTATAAATAATAATTATTAATGAGATGGAAAAGCCCTTTACAAAGCGTTGACGCACTCTAATAATAAACTAGTTACTGGCTAAGGGTTAACAGGGAACACTTGTAAACTTGAATTTTTATATTTATATTTATATGTTTATTTATGGCATGGATTTATATATTTAATATGTGTGTATTATTATTAATGATTTTGAATAAAAATTTACTGACCTTTTAAGTTCTATGATCAGACATTGAATTTAAAATATATTTTTTAAAAAAATTTCTTAAATCATTGTTTTAAAATATATTTAACATGTTTGTTATGCTTCAATGATAATTTAATTCTTATAAATGTACTATTAACAAAAACAGTATGTTCTAAATATATATATGAAATTACCAAAAATGGCAAATTTTTGATTGTTTTTAAAAATGATTGTAATAAATATAAAAATTTATTTTTAGAAAATGAATTTTTATTCTTTTTATTAAAATTAAAATATAATATATATATATATTGTAATTTCGTGATACTAACCGTTACTAATTATAACCATAATTTACACAATTTTTTTTATTAAACTTTAGAACTAATTTATAAGCTTATTTTATTTATAATAATATTCTAAATAATATATTGTTTAACGCTTTTTAAAAATTAATTTCTTAAAATTTAATTCTTAATTTAAATATTTATATATAAGCATGTGGTAATTTTAGTACACGTATTACTTAGTTTGCATTTAAAGAATAAAAAATTACAATATGAAATGCATGTAATTTAAAAATACAATTGTTTAACAATTTTTTTAAAATTATAAATTAATGAATTAGTAGGTCATAATTAAAATAAAAAGTAACGCTAAAGATGAATTTATCGCCAATTAAGTAATTGAGTAAATTATATACTTATATATAGTATTAGATATAAAAAAATAAAAATTAAAGTATTTTAAGAGCAATTTTCACACTTAAGTAACGCATTAAACACATATACAGTGTTACATTATCTTAAGACATGAGTAAAAAGTTAATGATTGAATCAAACATTTCCCATACACAATGACCTGAGGGCAGTTTAGAGTTAGTTTACCGACGATGACCCATTAACCTTTTATTGATATATATTTTGACCGTATTATATGACTGTAAAATTTTTAAAATATAAATGCAAAATAATTTCAATAATTTATTTCTAATTTATACCATTGTAGTATCATGTTGTAATTTATAAGAAATGCGGAATAAATATTTAATGAATTATAAGTTATAATTTAATGTTAAAAATAAATAAACTTAATGGTTAATAAAATCAAATGGTAATAAATAATACGTTTTGTAATTGATAATAATTACTTTTTAGTTTAAAGACTATTCAGATTGAGTAGAAAAATGCGTGTAAATTCCTGAAACTTACTAAATAACAATTATTATAGATAAAGATTATTGATAATGATTATTTATGTCATTTTTTGTAACATTTTCTAACAAAATAAACAATATTCAATACTTCCGGTTTATAATTTAATAAATTTTTTAATTAATTACTAGAGCATATAATAATATTGATTAAAATACACTTATGTCAATAAAAATCATAATTATAAATATGATATTTATTTAATAATCAATCATAAGTCATAAGTGAATGGGTCACGTCCGCATTATAATAATGCATTTAATAATTAAAATGATATAACTGCCGTAACACTAATAAACAATTATTTAATTGACATTTTACTATGAAAGGGCATTTCATCAATAAAATTGTATGGCACTTTAATGGAGTTTTCATTTTCTTTTTTATAATAATATAAAACCGGGTCATAAGTGTAACAACAGTTATATTTATATATATTTATATTAATATTAATATGTAAGTTAATAGTGCTTTAAGTGAAAGTGAAATGTGTCTTAATGATGCTCTTAAGAAAATTGTGTTATATTTATTTATAATATAAAATTTAATTTAATATATTTATAATAAAAATTTTACAAATAAATAATTTTATATCGGAAGTTAATAAAAATAATAAATATAAATATAAATATATAATATAAGTTAATACTTTTAAACGGAAGTGGCACTTAAACAATAATAATGATGTTTAATTTAAATTAAAAAGTAATTATAAAATTTTAAAACAATTATCACAATGCTGAGATTTAATTAAAAATTTAAATAAAATGTTATAATTAATTACTGACCTAAAAACCCAACATATTTATATACTTTTAAGTAATGAGTATCACTATTTCTTATGACAAAAAATTGGCCGAAAAATAAAAGAATCCTCAGAAATAAGCTCTTAATTAATTACCATAATTCACACATATAAGATATTAATCTAAATATATATAAAAATAAATATTTATCTGTCACTTGACTCATTAAATATGTATAATGTATTAACATTCAGCGATAACTCTGCGAAAATGTGTCGCAATTTTAGTAATTTCCTGTTGAGACTTAAATCCCAATAATGCCGCAACTTCCTCAATATTGGGCACACCTTTTGGTACCGAACGGTAATTCATAGTCCCGATTCCGCCCATATATTCGGGTAAATTTTCGGGTGCAATTAGTTTATGAATATCCTTTTTACTCGCAAATCGTACTGCTTTTTTTGCATCAGAATCTAACCACGATCTGATCATTTTCCAGAGTTGATTAAAAATCCACGGTAATTCATAAACACAAACATAGGCCAATGCTCCGGCATAATAATTGGACAGTGTCGAAATAATGAATCGTGTCATATCTAAATCCACATTACTTAGAGATGCACCGTGACAATCGAAAACTATCGAAAAACCGCGGTGAGGATTTTCAGAGACAATCTTCTCGCAGAGGAATACAAAGTATTTTCGGCCCAAATCCTCAAATTCAGGTTTTAATATCGGGTCCCTTTGATTGGTCTTCAGCCGTAGTATTAGTATATTGTTACCATCTCTATCGGGTAAATATGAGAAACACGCTGCTGCCTGATAAAACTCCGCAGGAAAATCTTTGTCCGACATTCGGAGGACACCCATTTTCTTACGCCATTTCATAGCCTCTTCAACACTCTTAACCGCAGTGTCCACTGTCGTCGGTCTCCACGCTAAGAATCGACGTATAAACCAATCGCATTTTACCAGAGATTGACAATCACTTTCATCATATTGTAGTGCATTATTGGGACATTGTTGCATATGATTCATGATCTTATTTCGCACATGACTCACAAAGTTAAGATCAAAATATGAATTAATTTCCGGCATTATTCCGATTCAGGAAAATAATTTGTAATTATTAATGATTAATCGATAATCCAATTTTTATAGGAAATTGTTTTTTTATTTTTTATATAAAGTTATAATAATGCAATAATCAATATTTTATTATTGTAATATTGAGACAGACACTCACTGTTACACTATTGTTATGAACAATGAAAAAAAATATAACTTTAGAAATAACTTTGGGAATCACTTGAAAATTATTCACAGTTTTACTCACAACATTAAAAGTATTATTATAATAATATAATAATAATTTATAAGTTGTGAGTGATGAAAAGCACCTTTATATAAAGTTCATATATTAAATTTATAATAATAAATAATTTTGACACAATTTCACTATAACACTAGGAATAGGTATAATTTAATAAATATAATTTTGATAAAAGTAAACTCTTAAACACATAAAAAAATGATTATTTTTGGGATTAAAATAATACCAAAAAATTACAATTTTTCGCAAATATGATACTGATGATGTGGCTCCTGATACTTGTTTAGAGTATAGTACATGTGTATAAGACCCTCGTACAGTGACTTTTCACGAAATCCAATACCACCAAAACACCACCAAAAATTGAGCACATAAAGTATTTCACTTTCACTCTGACGCAAGTGTTCGGCAATAATCCGGTGCAACAATTTGCCAAATGCCAAATTAACGAAATAAATATAAAAAGACAAATTCAGTGGCCTCAAAATGAAGTGCCCTCAAAATTTTGTGCGTTAAAAAATCATATTTCAATTGCCTTTTGGCATTTGGCTTTAGGTTTTTAGCATTTATCAGTTAACATTTAGACGCTGCGAAAGATATGTTAAAGCACTTTCCACACATTGGAGATTGTGATAAAATGAAAGTAAAAATTCACGTCTTAAATAACAAAACATAATACATGTATAAACGTGTCCTTTTTTTGAGAGTCCTCAATTTTTGGGGCGATATTATCTTAAAAGGGACAACCCTAAGACCCAAATCTTAAACATTTCAGTTTCAATAGTAAATAATAACACAACAACAATGTGCAGGAATATGTAGAACCGGTTTAACGTTAAATAACCATTACATTAAGAATTGTAATATCTTAAAACCTGAGTTAATACATATTGTAAGTTTTTCAAAAGACCTTATGCCATATTAAGCGTTACAATGATTAATTATTTAATTTAAAATGTAATTTTTAACAATAAAAATTAACACGTTATTAGTACTAAAAAATATTTTTTAAACCAAAAACTAGTATATAAATTACATTAAAATACAATATTTATTTAATATTTATACAATAAGTTTTAACAAAATACGCACACCCTGTATTATACGTTATCATTTAGCTTCAGGTCCAGGACCAGGTTCAGGTTATCATGTGCTTCTGTTGTGAAACAGGTCAGGTTTTAGTATACCATTTCAAATGTATCACTCAAAATATGTTCATAATCTAATGAGAAATATAACTTTTTAAATGACCTCAGAACACGATCATGGTCTAGGGTCAGGATATGATTTTTTGTCCACAATATTTGTATCTTTTTACTATACAATTAAAGAAATGGAAAATTTAGTTTAACATTATGAGGGCATTAAAAAGAGTTTGATTTTAACATTTAAATGCATTTGTGTTATAAAATCTCTGACATAGTCTCAAATAATGACTAATAAATGAGAATTATTTATGTACAATTTACTTTATAACTTTTGTTTGAAAAGAGGTTCAGTGATGCGAAAAGTGAACATAATGATTGTAATTATAACCTTAGGATGTGACCCTTTTTTGTGCTCCTCTTTTGGAACAATTAAATATTTACATTCGTTTATAGTTCTCATTAATAAATAGTAAAAATTGAATTGTAAATGTAATAACTCAATACTTATTAACTATTCATTCATTTCATAAAATTACAAACCAATTAATGTAAAAATTTTTAATATGAATATTTTATTAATTTGAGCATTAAAGAAACTTTATATAATAAAACTTTCAAATAATTTCAAAAATAATACCCAAAAGAAAAGCATAATTATATAATTACTATTAAAAGCATTGTAAATAGAAAATTAAAATACTATTGACTTAATATTGCAAAAGATTAACAGAATTACAATAAAATCACAATTAAATTTCTTTAAACGCTTTTAAGATATGGTTCCAAATGCTTCGTAAGTTTTTCGACATCCTTTTGGCGAAGACCCAAAGTCGGTGCTAAATCTTCAGCGCGCGGAACACCCTTTGGCACAATTTGATACGACATGGTATTAGTTCCGCCCATAAAATCGGGTAATTGATCATCATCAATAAAATTTGAAAGATCCTTTTTATTGACACAATGGATCATCTTTCGTTGTTCTTCAGGTAACCACGTTTGAACCAATTTAAACACCCATTGCAGCACCCATGGTAATTCATGCACGATTACAGCGCGTAGTAATTGTGGAAAATATTCACGGAGTATTGTCACTATGAATTGAAGGAGATCAATGTCCACGTTTGAAAGTCCGGCACCGGCACAATCGAAGATCACAGTAATTCCCTTATGTTGATCGTGATCCGCGCGATCGATGTCTTCAACCAAATGGACTATGAATTTCTTAAAGAGATCGACCCATTCAGTGATCTTTTTATTAATCTTCACGCGGAGGATAATCATTGTTGAGCCATCCTTTGCTTTACCATCTGTAGAACGTTAATAAAAAATTGTATCATTTAATCAGTAATATTTAATTAACAAATTTTTAAAGAAAAAATTGCATTATTTTTTGCTTTAAAAAATACAGATTAAAAATAGTGGAATAAAAAATATTACAAAAATGCATTAATTATTAATAAAAAAACAAAACGTATTTAAACGAAGATAATTCGCAAATCGGAAGTTTTATATAAAACAGATTTAAAGTAAATAATGAAAGCAATATATGGGGAGCCATTAAAGGGGAAGTAAAAAGCCATGATTATCTTCACTAAAATACAGTATTACTTTAAAATTATAAAACAATGGATTACTCACATGAAAATATTCCGCCGCACTGATAATACTCTTGAGGGAAATCCTCATCCTTCAGTGTCATTACTCCCATGGTCTTCCGCCACTTCATCGAATCGATCATTGACTTTGTAGCATCATCCAAATTTCCCTTTTTTTGCAACAGATACCTCTTCACTGTCCATTCATCACTCTTCACACTGTCCACGTCTTTAGCATCAAACAGATCACGATTGACCTGAACTTCAGCGATAAATCTATTACGAACATCTTCGATGGCGTGATCAGGGATTTCGATCGGTGTTTCCGGAACTGATGGCATCGTGATCACAGTTGAGAATTAAGTAATAACGTTACAAATAAACTATAAATTTAATAAATCACTTTAAATATTTATAATTTTCAATTTAAATTTATTTCTTTCAGAAAATAACTATTAAATAATAGCGCTGCACTTTAAAAATAGTAAATTATTTAAAATATGAATTTATAAAAAAAAACCCACTGATATTAAATGACAACTTTCACTGTTAAATGTTAAAGACTAAATAATAGACTATCACTTTTAATTGAAGTATTTATAAGGAAAATATGATATAAAAATTGTCATTCACGAAAGGAAAATGTTATAATTTAATATTGTAATTATCGCCTCAAATGATGAGTCCATAAAACCTGATAAATTCTGTATTATTAGTATGTAATATCATTATTACTCACTCAGGATCAAGGACTAAACTCTGAATGAATAATTTGATGCATTAATAAACAAAATCTATTTTTGAGCAAACAAATCACATGGTAAATTATTAATTAATTTACAAACAAAAATACCTTTTAATAACAATAATACGCAATTAAAACAACAATTATATTAAAAAAGCAAATTAATAAAAAGAAAATTAAAATATTTTAACCTCTTTAATATGTTACACAACTTATTTAAAGTACACTCAGGATTATAATAGAACTTTAGTCAATAATTACGCACATAGACACTAACCATATCAAAGTTATTTTATTAATCATTTAATCTTTTTAATAATAATCCATAGAAATACACTTATGTGTAATATTGAATAGCATAAAAATGATATTGTGATTTGATATGTGCACTTCTGTATGTTTTAAGGATAAAATTCAAGGCCTTTAATAATGATATACGCTATCATATGGTTTGGGTTTTGTAATACATCATGACTTATATATTATTATATATATTTTTTAACGTTAACGTTCAAGGATAATGCAGTATCCAGAGCTTAACCAAACTTATTAATTATTATTATTATAAAAGTTAAAAAATAAATTTTAATTATTAAGGAAATGTCCATAAAGAACTTTAATTTTTTTTCGTTTTATTTGTAAATTTATTTGTTAGTATTATTAAGTTTTATCATATATTCATAAAGTTTTTATTTACATTAATTTAAAGTAAAGTATTATGCAATACAATGCATTTATTTACACTTAAATATCCTTTTTTAAAAATATCTTTTGTCATAAAATAGCCAATTTAAAAGGATGTGTCAATAAAAATAAAAAATTTTAAGCCCTAATTTGTAAGATATAATATTGAATAAAAATGTAAATAAAAAGGAAGTACCAATTAAAAGGGTGTCAATAAAATATAGTAATTGACTGTATTTGAAAAATTTATTTAATATTATTCTTTTTAGTTTTATAAATTATTTTTATTTATTTATTTAAATAATAAATATAAATTAATTTAAATAAATAAACATATTAATGCAAATTGTAATTTTCAGTGCAGTGATAGTATTGTATTTTCGCAAGAACTAGTACTATACTATTAAAATATTTATGTCTCATATTTTATAATAATTAAGTAAAATATTTATTACTATTATCATATTAAATATTTCGTAAAAGTTAAATCAACATTTTTGTTGTTTTATATAACACTATTATAACTATTTCATAATCTTAATTATTTTATCTTTAAATTATTCATTGATTCACAATAAGTAATATGAAATACCATAACAGACTAAACCACAATACAAGAACAATGTTTGATCCCATTTTTCACAACAATACCCTGAGGCAAAAAGGGAAACCACATATTGTTAACCTAGTTCTTTTATCAATCTTTTCATATTACATCATATCAAAAAAACACGTTATGTTATCATTTTTAACACCAAAAAAGAGAGTCCTTTTCTAGTGATGAAACATAAAAATGTAATTGACATTTCCTTATGAATCACAAAACAAAGTGAATAGATGCGTATAAATAAAATAAAAATAAAAATTGATGTGAATTATTCGTTGAGTAGTTTTTCAAATGATGATAGTGATGTACCGGAAGTTAACACTTTTTTATATAATCATTATAATAAAAGAATTTTATATATAAAAGGATTTTTATTAAAACTACGGAAGTAATTATGCTTATTAACTATGGATTAATGTAATATAAAAATATTTTATTTGAAATAAAAATCTATTTTATGTCAAATTTATTTAATAATAACACGCATTAAATAATTGTTTTACTAATACAAAACATATCTATAATAAATTAGTATTAATAATAATTTTCAATTGATATTATGCTTTTTATATACACTTTTATATACTTTTATATACTTTTTATATACTGCACTTTAAAAAGCATATTATTGCTAAAATAGTAAAAAATAAAAAGTAATATTTGACACAAATTAGTATTGGTTTCTTACTACAGTCATTTCCGTTTTATTTAATGATTTGAGAATATCATTTAACGCGTACGAAGTGTATGCATACATAACATACATAAACATTCTCACATTTGTTTTTATGTGTGTTCATTTGTTAATACAATTAATAATTATTGAATTAAAAAATGGATATATTAAATTAATTTATAGTTTTGTTATTTATATATTTTATTATTATTTTCGGAATACATAAAAAGCCCTCTTAAAGGGGTTAACCCTTTTCTGGCCATTGGCAATTATAATTGTCGATGATAAAATTTGAATTTATTATTCATCAAATTCAATACAAATGGAAGTATGAAATTAATAAAATGGTATTAATTGGTATTAAGTCATCGATTATAACAATGGTAATACTTTTAAGAATAGTTTAGCTGAAAATAATGCATTACTTTCATCAATTAAATCAGCATCATCTTCTGATTCACTTTCGGAAGGAATATCGCATCTGATATCGGTCATTTTCAATAATTATTGACACTATTTAATAGTTATTTGCAGTGTTTAATACAAAAAAGAATATTTTTTTACGCAATGCAATGTATGCTCATGCAGACGATGATAGTTGTACATTGTTAAATCCGTGTGTTCCCAAAATGTCGACAAAATAGGGTTTATACTGTAAATCGAATTAAACTAAAATAAAACATTTACAACTTTAACATTAATTTCAATACAATTAAATACATTTTTACTTTTGTATTTTTTTGTTTTTTACCTTTTTATACATATATAATTACATTGATATTCATGCATTTTTATACTTATATAATTGTGTTTTAAAAATATTACAAACCCTATTTTCGGCATTTTGGGAATCGGCTGTTAAATGTTGACTTATAACGTCATAATTAACATGCATAAGACACACATGCACGCGCGAACTAATTCGTAGCCAGAAAGGGGTTAAGTTGCATTATAAAAACTTTTGCTATGGTGAGTTAAATGATATGCTCAAATCATTAAATCATTTGGGGAATACCTTAGGTATAGTTAAACCTATAGTTATACCTTAGATATAGTTAAGGTATAGTTAAATGATTTACGAAAACCATTAAATAAGACGGAAATGACTGTAATAAGCTCTTAATGGTATTATCTTAAATCAAATCTCTTCATTTTAATTACAAATAAAATATTTAATTCTTATTATACACATGAATATGAATGGATTGAGACTAGAACCGCACTTCTCTAGTAGAGAATCTCTACGCACTGCATTTTGAGTAAAGTCAGTTCAAAGTTAAGCGCTGTGCATATGCATATAGAAAAAAGTTAAATA
>JAQIWM010000048.1:0-18714 GCA_034695285.1 Eniochthonius minutissimus | reverse complement strand
ATATAGATTATAGGATTAACGAGTATTAGTTAATTTTCAAAATTTCGCAACTTTTACAAAAGTTGCTATTGCACGTGTAAAACGCACGTGAGGGTGATGATAGTCATATATTATTAACTCTTAATCTATGACATGATCATATTGATACATAAGATTATTGTACACGCTCTCACTATTTCCCAGTAGAGAAAGGGTTAAAATACGTAAACTGTGCACTAATATTGACAACAGTGACCCGGTTTCGTTCACGAAACTGTAATACGTTATTAATAGTAATTAGTTATTTACCACAGACATTCCCAATTACATCTGTTTCTGCAATAAATGCATATTTATCAAATTAATTCATAAATTAATTTACATAAAGTTATTTGTTTGTGTTGAGTAATAATTTTTATATTGTGTGTTTGCATTTCACTAATTCAATATTTAATGCGCATAAAAATGTAAATAATAATGTACATGTTCACTATTATGTCGTATTTATTTATAACCATTTTAAGTTTATCAAAACACAAAATCATTTTTATATGAAATATCGATTAAAATGATTCATATTAACTTAAGTGTTTAAAAACTCACTAATTTTTTACATAAATTGTTATAGAAATTTTTTCAGTAATACACAAGGGGTGGAGCATACTTGCACAAGGGGGAACAGGAGGATGACCCCCTGCTGGAAATTTTCAGATGTAGAAAAACAATAAGGGAACCAAGGTAATTATTCCCCTTACCCCAAACTTTGGAAAAATTATAGATCTTACCCTCCATCCTCTGGAATTTTTTTGCTATTTAGGACTTTGCATGTATGGGTGAAGAGGGAATTATTAAATTAAATTAAATTAAATTGAAAACATGATTTATACGGAGCGATAACTTTATCCTTTACGTAGACCATTCCTCTATCAGATTCTGTAAAACTGCGTCTGGAAAAGTCAATTATCCTCTGTGTCCCCCTTAATATACTTGATCTTTTCAGATCGTAATCATTCTTTTACCTCCTTATGTATCACTTACATTACTCTTACTAGTTACTAGTTAGTTTTGCAATTTTCATACTTTATATACAACTGATGTTCTTCTGACCATTTCTGGCCTCTGTAAGTGCCAAAGTTTAGACTTCAGACTGCAGTGTGAACAGCTTATAATTTAATGAAATAAAAGTGCATACAGTGACATCCGTCGACATACGAGTATATTATAAAGAAAACTTTTCTCGCGCTTTAAAACTTTTATGCATTATTTTATATCATACATATACACATTTATTTTTGTATCGTATTAAATTGATATTTCAATTAATACCATATTTTAATGCAATTAAACAATGGTTACGGCACAGAGAGAAACTATTAAATCGTTTCACTAAAAACAGTAAATATTTACACTGTTATTTTACACATGATATTTAATATTGAAACTCTAATACTCTGCGCTTTAGTGTTTGGGTTTATTTTAGAAAAATGCTTCGATAATAATTATATAAATAATAAAATAAAAATTTTATTTTTAAATTTAACGTTTCATTTAATTTTTATTAAATTTGTTCATTATTAAATTTAAAGTGTTTATTTTTAAATAATAAATAATAAAATTTTCAAAACACATTTTATTCACTGTCTTGTCATTGATAAAGAGCATTGTGAAGTGTTCCCATAGCAACACATTTCAAACAAAAAGAGCATTATGGGGTGATGCATGAATCATACCGTATGATTTCAATTCACATGCATTAATGCGGTTTTATATGTGACTGCACATCATTGTTTATTCAGAATATTTTAATAAAAATGTTATGTTTTTAACACAATTAATAATAAATTATTATAATTTTGCTTTTTTCAAATTATGACTTTAATGTCGTAATTTGTTTAAGACCAATAATACATGCTGTTTTATTATTTTCTATTGATGTTTGTGTTTCTATTATCATTTGTCGCGTCCGAACAATTATAGTTTTATTTATAACTTTTAAAATATTTAAAAAATATTTTTATTTAAATATTTCATTTAATAATTGCAAACAATGAACAAAAAACAAAAAAACGTGGACCTTGAGATTGTTACATTTTTTAATGTAATGTTATATTTTTTGTAGAAAATTTCTCTTAACATTTTCGTTGATTTTTTCACAAAAATTGATTATACTCTGTAACTATATAACCATTGCAATGCAATTTCATCACACTTTGACGCATGCGCATTTAAACGATCTTTATGCGTATTATTGTGCGGTTATGATTGAAGAGGAACCATTTTATTCGAGACTCTGAAGTGATACACACCTTTGGATGTGCTCTTTTAATAATCATTATTAATGTTTTGCTTTCGATATAATTTCAACATACAATTATTAACTTTATAATTTACAATTATTATTTTAACCAAAATTATTTACAAAAAGTAATCAAATATTATATTGAAACGAAAATTATTCATTTGTTTATTATTAATAATATATTATTACAAAATTATAATGTTTAAATGTAAATATTTACTTTTTTTAAATTATTTTTTAATTTTTGTTTTAAAAATTTTTTCATTTTTCAGATAACTTTATGATTAACTCAATAAACGTGTGAAAGATTCAGATGAAGATGCACGATGATCTGATGTCGTCAATGGAATTGTCTGAGCATATGTTGGAACTGACCGCGTGTGCCGATGTCTCTAAACATGCTTCATCAGCAATGGTTAAGAACGGAACAAATGATGACGATAATAATAAGCATCTGAAGACATCCGACAATATTAATAATAACATTTCTCGACACAGTGATGGTGAAGATAATAACAGTGATGATGATGATGATGATGGTAAAGAGCAAAGTGATAATGAAACAAATGAGATAATTGCACATAAAAATGGTAAAGAATCGGTCGATGATGTCCCAATTAAAGAACAAATTACATCTGAAATCACACAAATTAATGAAGAATCGGATATTAAAGCCGAAGATATTGAATCATATATTCCCATCGATGGTTACATTCAACCGGAATATATTCCTCCCGAAGATCGTGAATTACGATACACAAATCATTTGCAATTCATTCGTCAGGTGATGTCCAAATATATCTTTCGATTTCGTGCATCGGCACCGTTTCAACATCCGGTGAATGCGATCACACTGAAGATTCCACATTATTATAAAGTCATCACCAATCCCATGGATTTGGGCACGATTAAGAAGCGATTGGACCATCTTTGGTATCGATCATCAGACGAATGTTTTGATGATATTAAACTGATGTTTGACAATTGTTATCATTTTAATCGTCCCGAAGATTATGCATATAATTCGGGGAAAAAATTAGAGCTTTATATTGATCAGAAACTGTCGGAAATTAAAATGATCCCCGAAACTGAAATTCCATGTCCCGTGAGACCGAAAATTGACACGTCCTGTAATTGTTTATTAATAACGAATTATAATTTTATAAATAATTTTTGTATTTTATTCAATAATTATTAATTTTTTAAATTATTTATTTTCAGCAAAAGTCTCACTCACGAATGTTAAACAAAAATCGGACATCGGTGATGATGCTCAACATATTGCAATCGCCGATTCATCAACAGATGTGACATCACCCGCCTCTGGTCGTGTGGTAACGCGGAGCGACCACGGACTTTTGGCCAAAAGACCGAATAAAGATCTCCCCATACCCATATCAATGTCCAACCCTCATCCACAGCTCAAGAAAGTGCCATTGACGCGGTCACAACGCCAATGTTTGGACATTGTTAAAGAGATGATGTCAAAAAAGCATTTGGAATATGCATGGCCCTTTTACGAACCTGTGGATGTTAAACTATTTCCTGATTATCTCAATGTTATTAAAAAGCCGATGGATCTTTCTTCAATTAAAGTATTTATTTTTATAATTATTAAATTTATTAATAATTATGTTATTAATTTGTATTATAAATTTAGTTTTTGTCAGAGTCACAGTCATGTTTTGATTATTAAATTTTTAAATATCAATTTATTTTTAAATGAACGTTTTGAATGATTAATTAATTACATTTTAATTAATTAATAACTTTTTATAATATTTTAGACCAAAGTAGAGACGGGACAATACAGAACTGTTCATAAATTTGCCGCTGATATTCGTCTCATGTTCGGTAATTGCCTTCGTTATAATCCGCCCGATATTCCCGTCGTGGAAAATGCGCGGAAACTTCGGGTAATTATTCATTTTTTACCGATTTTTTTTATTAAAATCAATAAAAATTGAATTTTTAATTATATAATTATAAATAAATTTCATAATTGTTTCTGTTTTCATTTTTAATGTAAACAGGAATGAGATATGATTACTTTTTTGTCAATGAATATTATTAAATTGATACGACTCATAGTTTCTGATACTGTTTAACCTCTTAATCGTTCTCAGACTCACACCATTAATGTTTATCTTTATATAATAAATAATAATATGTGAATACATATTATATAAGTGCTTTTCTCATGCAATATTCTCGCAGTTGTATCTTACTATCTCCATAGTGTAACATCACTATCAATAAACTCATTTTCTGTCATTTGTTTTTTTATTTTATTCGTTCATTGATTGTTCGTGATGATTATTTTCAATTCATGTTTAATTATCTTAATATTAATGAACGTTTAATTATTTTTCAGGAATTTTTTGAATTTCGTTTCGCAAAAATTCCCGACGAACTTTTGGATGAAATATCAGAATCACGACATCATCATCATCATCATCAGGAAAAACGCGATGAAAAAGTAAGAGACAAATTATCAGTATCATCATCCGGTATAACAATACCCCAATTTGAGTCTGAATCGGGTCCTAATGAGGCGCGGATGCGAATACTCGAGGATCAGGTTAAGCTCTTGACAAATGCAATCGGTTCGGTTCTTAATCAAACGCCATCATCAATGCTCAATGGTGAAAAGAGAAAGAGAGTGCCACAAAAGAAGAAGAGACAGAGGTCAACACAAGGTCAGGGGTCAAATGCCACGGGACAACGGAAGAAACGAAAAACACCGTCTCCGATTAAAAAGACAGAAGAATTCGATGATGATGATTCAGATGACGATGATGATGATATCGCGGTTCCGATAACACCCGTGGCAACAGTCCTTTCACCGGAATCATTTGGTTTTGAAGAAATGGCACAACTTAAGACCGATTTGGAACAATTGGACGGTAATGATAATAATAATTAACTATTAATTGATTATTATTTATATTTAATTAATAATAAATTTGTTATTATTTTAGCCGATTCCCTGCGGCGTGTTCTTAAGATACTTCAAGCATCAGAACCATCAATTCGGTGCGATGAGGATAATGACAATGAACTGGAAATTGATTTCGAAGTCCTTAAAACATCGACACTCATTGAGTTAAGAAAATACGTATCTTCGTGTATGTTAAACAATTCTGCGAAAAAGTGTAAGTTTATTATATAATTAATTATTTTATTATTTAAGTGTTACACTTATTTTTAAAAGCATTTCAAAGTTTGGATTTATTACTAAAAAAGTAATATTTAAAAATCAATTTTATTAACTTTTTAAAGAATTAATTTTTAAGAAATAAATTATGAATTTTGATATAATTAATTTACTTTTATATTAACTTTGGTTTAAGTGAATTTTTTACAACTTTTAAGTTATTTGAGTTTTAATTAATTAATAAATTATATATTATTAAATTATTAATTAATAATCTCTCTTCTTTTGGACACAGCGATTACAAACGGATCTGAATCAAAGAAGAAAAAGACACATTCCTCCAGTTCCAAGAACAGGGCCAAGAACTGTGATAATAATCCAAATTCGGGACCGATCGTCCCCAATCAAATGATGTCACCATTGAGATTGAGTGAGAGCTCTTCCGATGGTGATTCTTCAGATGGAAGCAGTTCAGGAGATGAATCGGAGTGAAGAATCTGAAGAATTGACATATGAGAGGAGACATTTTATTTCAAAGAATCGGATCCTTTTATGCATTATTATAAAATTGTTTTTTTCACACAAAAAAATTCGGAGAAAAAACTCAAAAATTCACTCCTAAAAAAGTCAACTTTATTCTGTGAATAATTTTGTATTATATTATTATTATTATTAATTAATTAATTTGTTTTTAATTTAAAAATTAAAAACATTGTCCTTTTGTTTTAAAAGAGTATAAAAATTTAGTCAAAAATATACTTTTCACTAAAAATACATTCACAAACATTTTGTAACGCGCGATTTATTATTATTATTTCTTCATTATTATATGGGATATTAATATTCCTTTAAATGTATAAATACTTATTATTAATTATTATTTATATGTTATCACACAATTAATCTTTAGGTTTTTGTAATTAAAAAAGTCAATTATTCACTTTCACATACACACACACACATTAATGTCAATATTATAATGGTACAAAATTATTTACATCGATTATATTGTTAATAATTTGCATATATAAGTATTTCACTGTTCATTGTAAATATATTATTAATTTAGTATTTCAATTAACTATTGTTATGTGTGATTTTCTTTAGGATTAAGTAATTAGGATATTATTAAAAAAAAATATGACGAAAAAATTAAACAAATTTATCACTTTGTAAATAACACACTAATTAATTGCTATTCACTTATATTATAATTGTAACCAAAAAATATGTTATTAATGCCTTAATTATGTCCAAAAAATGACAAAAATGACAAAAAACTGATCACAAAGTAATTAACACCGTTAAATAGCAATTAGTGTTTAACTAAAAAAATAGTAATTATAATTAAAAAATTAACTAAAGTGTCGCAGTGTATGCTTTAAAAAATAAATAAAATTACCTCTTAATTAAAACATATTTTTATTGAAATTATTTATACATTTACTATCATTTGCTTTATTTTTTACATTCCCTTTTAGAATTCCCATTTTTATTTACATTCCTATACTTTAATTCGCATTTTACATATGCATTTATATATTAATATAAAAAACAATAATGAGCAAAATTTATCTCTAAACATTACAAATATTAATTGCAGTTTTTTAATTGTTATTTATAATTACATAATTAATCCATTGGCACTTAATATTTTGATGTTAATTAATTTTATTAAATTATTCCCAATAATTTGAGGACATTTTTAAAAAAACATTTCTGATGAATTTTGTGGGGTTTTTATTCGAAGTAAACTTTTATCTCAAATAATTAATTAGTAATGTCCCAATAATTAGTGCCAAATTAACATTACAGTAACAAACAGCCGCTGAATGAACTTTTTTATCCTTTTGTGTGGCATCATAATGCCGATTGTTATCTTTATGATTATCATCCATCATTTTGATATTATCCAAATTGGTCTTTGGGGATGATGTATCATTGTGATAAAGTATCGGACGATATGGTACTGGATGAGGTGTCGATGGGGGAATTAATTCTGTAATAAACAATAATATTAAATAAGTTATTCGCGACTAGTACTGTAATAAATAGGATAATAAATAATAAATATTATTATTACCGTAAAGCCTCACGAGTCCCTCTTTCTCCCCCAATTGATTTTTGGCCACACATTTGTAACTTCCAAAGTCTTTATCTTCCAAATCACTGATTTTGAGCTTCATTTTTGTCCGATATGAGTCATGCTCTTCGTGAATCACATACTTATGAGTATTTAAAAGAATGACCCCATCGTGGCGTATCCATGAGGTCAGTGGTGTCGGTGATGCCTCACATCGGCACTCTAAATTAACATCACTGCCCACCGATGCTCCCATTAATTGATGGGATACTTTAATTTTTGGACGAACTTTACAAAAAAGAAAGTTTTGTTTATTATTATTAAATTAAAAAAATAATTGTGAATTAATAATACAAAAGTTAATATTAACTTACAATTAACCTGAACAACAATTCTTTTACTGACACTCGGGGGTACACCATTTGATGCTATACAAAGATACGCGCCCATATCCTCTAATATCAACGATACAATATTTATGTTAAAATATTTTTTAAAGAACTGTCCAAATGTCAAATATTTGAATTACAAAAATACATATTCAATCCCTTACTTATCATTTTAAGTAACATTTTAGATAACTTTTATCTCATCTCTCATCTGATCACTCACCTCTTGTCACTTGACTGATGTTCAAATATTCGCCCTCAACTTTCGTGGCTAAAGATATACAAAAAATAGACGTTAAAATACATATTTTTATTAACAATATTTGTGTAAATATTATAAATTAAATTACAAAATTGTCACAAAAACGCTTTTCGCACGTGTTACGTACGAACATAAACGAAAGACCGGAACATACTCAGAGATAATGCTCAAAAGTGAAAAGACACTCTTAACAATCAACTTTCTGATTTTGTGATGAATACGATCATGATATATTCTTCATCTTAAGAATAGAGATGACACGTAATTTATCATCAACACTGTCAATGGATTCTTAAGACTTCTTTGACAATGAATGAGATCATTGATCTTTTTATAGGTCCGTATTTTTTGTATTTCTTTTATTTCACAAAATAAATGTGCATCCGAAACTACGATGCGATACAAATAATTACCTGAAAATTTCTTTCCCCCGTAAAGTCCCAAATTGAGCTCTTTACTATCCTCACGTCGCCACGTGATCACCGGCAGTGGATAACCATCGGCACGGCATCGCAGTGATAGTTTATGTCTTTCATCTACAATTGTGTCCGAACTCGTGTCTAATTCTGCTATTGATGGCGGTACTATTTAAACATAACATACTTTAATTATTTAATTACACTTAATTAGTTAATTACTTAAAACGTCCAAATATCCCGCCTGATTTATCATTGGTTCAGTGTTAATTTGGCACATGTAATATCCTAATAAAATATATTATAAAATAATTAATTATTGATTAACTATTAAGTGCTTTTAGTACCTTTGTCAGATGCTTTAACATTTTTCACGTGCAAATACCATTGGCGATAGTTATTGTGTGAAACACGGAATCGACTGTCTTTTATTACTGTATGAGTGTGAATGGTCAGGAGAGTGGACTCTGAATCTGTATCCACCTTAAGCCATGCGACCTTTGGATGGACATTTATAAAATTACAATGTATTATTATTATGTATTATTATTATTCATTAAATTATTTTAGCGTGTAAATGTTTAAAAATATTAAAAATACAATGTTTTTACTGAAAGTAATCTTTGGACAATATAAAGAATAAAGTATTGTAAATTAAAAAAGTTTTCAGTATCCAGTATCCAGCGCAGAATCCAATGATATATGCATCATAAATGCAGTGCGAATTATCTACGCGAACATCGGTATAATAATTGAGAATATATATATATAATGTATTATTAATGTGTTTTTAATTCTTTTTGATTTAATTAGTGTAAATATTTAATTCTAAAAAATGATTATGAATCATTAATAAATGCATGATAATCATAATAACAATGAAATGCAAATGTTAAATGTTATAAATATTTAAAAATGTGTTTTTGCAAAACAATAGCAAAATTAATTGAATTAATTTTATTTCGTAATATCCTTTTGCAAAAGTGTTATTATTAATTTTGTAACTAAAGTGCTAACATTGTTTAGTACAATTATTATGTTATGCAATTATATTAAGTCATTTCTTTGGTATATTTAAATATTTGCGATAATTTAGTTGTTTATGGTCGCTTCAGTAATCATTCTGCGAAATGACTCTTTTATATGCACGATACTATTATATATACACTACTATTATATATATATATATAAATAATGATCCTTTTGCATCATCATCTGATGCAATATCCGCATCCCTCACTTATTGCATAATTTCCGCCTCAAGATGCGGATTCATTATTATTTCAAAAGTATTATTTTCAGTGCTAATTATGTCTCAATGCGTTATCTGTGATTTGCATATTTCCGATCACGGAAATAAAAATTAAATTATTAATATTTGATATTAATCACTATTAATCACTTGTTATTGTTTAATAAAATATTAAGTTAAATAAAAAGTAATATATTATTAACATTTCTTCATGAGGTAGAAATAAATAATTTTTAAAAAATGATTGTATTGACACATTGAATAAAAGTTCAAATCTTAACCTTTTACACTTTTTACTACTTTTTCATGATAAATTATGTCAATTCTCAATCCCTGATAAATATAATTTTTCATAACAAATCATGACACAAATATCTGTATATAAAGGTCCTCATTTGACACATTTATAAGTAATTATGATCATTTCTATTTAAGTGTCACAAAATGATAGTGAATGCTTTTGATCGTAAAAATATAAATTAAAATGAATTACTTTATAAGTGCCTAAATTTTCGACAGTGCATTCGAGAACAGTGTCACGACCCATGGCTACAGTCACATTTGTGATATGATCCAAAAATTCGGGAGAATCCATATACGAGTCCGCGAACGTTAATATAACTGCAAAATAATAATAATTAATTAATTAATAAATTATTAGTAATCGTTATTAAATGATATATATTTAGCAACATTGTTACACGTTAAAGTTTACATAGAAAAAAGTACACAAAATTTTTTTTGCACACACAAAAAAGTATCATTAATTTTTATTTGTGAACAACAAATTGAGGATGAGAGTGTACCATTAAATTGAGAGGATACAAAATGTGGCACTTTTAGGAGCGCGTAATTCAATTTACAGAGTATCGTTATTCTTTTACACAGTGTATGTATCAAATCAAAAGTTTAAATATAAATTTTACAGACAAAAGTGTATCTCTTTTCGTCTCATGATGATTGAAGAATTGCAATTCATTCACAAAACTAACTTATAAATGATCTTTCGGTTCAATTTTATTGTGAATTTTTTTTACAGATTTTTTCACTTTTTGTATCACTTTTTAGATATTCGTTCCTTTTGTGTGTATATATATTCAATTTTTTTAGGAATGAATCGAATGTCTAAATATAATGTATAAGAAAAGAACTAAAATAAGACATCATTCCAAAAGGGTGATGATGATGATGATGATACTATTACCCCATCTCTACAATTGTGAAGTGTGCAGAAAGAAAAAAGATCATTTGTCACGAGCCGAAGGAGAAAGTGATCACTGCCGAAGAACTCTGGAGATGGATCCAATACATAGTAAGAAAATTGATCACCGCATTAGAGTATTGTAGCGTTTTGCCATTGTATATTACTAGAATTGGGACTATTCCTTTGCAAATGGTCTTTTATCCGATAATCCACTCACAGTCATATCCCACCAAAAAAAAGTTTATAAAAGGGGATTTGCCACCTCTTCGCCTAATTTCTTTTCGCCTAAAGGATTATATTATTCCTCTGAGTATATAACACTTTTGCATAAGTCTTTATCAGATGAAAAAATTTTTATTATCAATAGTTAACTCCATAAATGTGTATAATGCATATAATTGATCTTTAAACTTTTAATTTTTTAAATTTATTTTAATAATTATTGAATTAATTAAATAATGATCATTTATTGTGAGATTTGGATTTTTACAAAAGTCCTTTAGTAACACATTTCAATAAACGATTGTTTTTTACTTTATTTTTTATTTACACTAAATATTATTTATAAGTTTTATTTTTGCGACTCAATTATATTTAAATTATTATTTAATTATAATTGTTACGAATATTTTAAATAAAGTTTTAAACTTAACGTAATCTATGAGTACATCTTTAGGCGAAAAGACTTTAGGCAGAGTGACATTAGGCAAAGAGATTTTAGGTGAAAAGAGTGGATACCACAAAAAGGTATACTCACAATAAATAAAAAATTGTTTACTTTTTATTTATATCGAGACAAAAAATAACAAAACCTTTATCTATGTATAGTACGCGCGTGTATTGTATTATTATGTATTTACGGATTCGCGTATAATTATCTTTTGACATGCAAATTGTGTGGTATCATATGATTTTTTTAATGCATTTAAAGGGCGGAGTTTTTTCATGAGACAATTATCTTCAGAATAAAATAGATCCTCATATTTGATATATTTAAGAAAATTATTCAAAAAATCATTTGAAAAAAGTCAATTTTGTGATTAAATTATCTCATTATAAACGCACTCATATCTCATATACAATACTAACAAACGTCAAACTCATGTCGTGAATTTTGAAAAGCTTTTTTTAAGATTAAAGCGACAGAACCTACAAAAAAGATCCATTTTTTGCAATAAACTATAAAATAACTAGTAAATAATTCTGTATATGTAAA
This sequence comes from Eniochthonius minutissimus, assembly GCA_034695285.1. Taxonomy (NCBI): domain Eukaryota; kingdom Metazoa; phylum Arthropoda; class Arachnida; order Sarcoptiformes; family Eniochthoniidae; genus Eniochthonius; species Eniochthonius minutissimus. The sequence goes on along the minus strand of JAQIWM010000048.1, from coordinate 6,457 downwards.
TAAATGATTAGTTATTAAAATATTTTAATAAAAAAATTGATAATAAAATACTTTAAAGTATTGATTGTTATAATCTAATTTATGAATGATCTAATTATTATTATTATTGTTTAAGCATGTTAAGGGTCCGACGCCACTGATAGTATTATATTTGTATTTATTTTATTGGCCTCATTTTGTTAAACTCAGAGTTTTCTCAGTATTAGCATCGGCATTTTTCCCAATATTTGTTCATCTGATTTGTTATTTGCGCTCCAAAATCCTTAACAATCATCTCTCTGTGGTTTTGTTCCGTGACTCGAAAATCATAGTAAATTAAGAACTTATATAAGATTCATATAAAACAATATGAAAAAGAATTTCGTTAAAATTATTTTGTATTCATAATAATCAATTGCTATGTATTGGAACATTATAATTCAGTATAAAACTCAGCATGTATAATAATGTATTATCTAATTTTTTAATTACTTAATAACTTTTTATTAGATTTTTTGTCTGCAAAATAATTATAAATAATATTTTTATTATCATTGATGTGATTTATATAAAATATAATTAATGTTATATGATAAGTTAAGAAACAAGTATAAGTTCAACAATATTTGTGAAATTAAACATATGGAAAGTGAAAATGATATTGATGCACATGTGCTGATCTAATATGTGTTGAAATCATTGCCAAACGATAGTTGTGTCACATGTCAACAGAAATCTTGGAAATTGTGCACTACTGGTTTAACACCTTTAGAAGTACAACAAAAAGTAAAATATTAGCCTCTTCCAATCACCAAGTGCACTGTATCAAGGTTGGGTAAAGGGGTTTAGCCCGGTAGGCCCCTTAGTGGTCCTAAAACATTAACAATATACAACAAATCATAAGGAAGACCCCTTTCTAAGAAATTTTTTCTATTCCAAACATACCCCCTTTGACAATTTTGACTGGTTATTCCCCCCCCCCCTAGAGGTCCAAACCTTGCCTACTCCTGTTCTGTATACTATGCATTCCTTTCAAGATATCGCAAAACACTTAAAAAGACCATGAAGGTTAATCTAAGACCTTAGAGTTTAGACTTTATACTTATGCATAACTGGAATATAAACCTTACTTATATATCATATGATAGATGATGAGAATGAAATTTTATTTTTATGGAAATTGAACAATTCTTTCACATTTCTAATGAAAAACAAAATTTAAATTAAATAAAAATAAAAAATCTTTTAATATGCATAATGGAAACAGAATAATTTTTAATTTAAAAACTGAATATGAAATAAAAATTATCATAATTAAGCAAAAACTAAATGAAAATTGAAATAAAAATTACTTTGCTTCTTATCACTACACTGTTCTTCCACTTGTACTTTACTTGTACTTTCATATTTTAAGTGTAGAGTTACATTATAAGATTAACTTATCAATGATAAAAATAATGTTAAAAAATCAAAAAACAATTGTTACTTAATTGTCTAAACTTTAGATAATAATAATTATATGCTTTAATAATTTACACATAAATTAACTGTTTACACAAACTGTGTAAACAAAATTCACTAATCAATTAAGTTTATACGTATCAATTATACATAAAGTTTTTAATTAAACATTAGAATGTCGGTTAAAAACTCGAATTAGCATAATGTGTATTATTTTCATATTAATTTTTATTGAAAGTGTGAACTCAGATAAAATAGTTATTACGTAACAATTAAATATAATATTGAAAGTTTAAAAAATTATACTCCATATGGGAATTGATTACAATATCCCATCACACTATTTTATTGCATTTAATTATAAAATTATTTTATTTAAATTATGTCATTTGTCACTCATTGGATCTGCATTTTTATTTTGATCATTGTAAAAAATATGTGTGAATCACACAAATATAAAGTAAAAGCATCGACACAATCATCAGATGATTGCGAAAATGATTACAACAATAGTTATCGTGTGAGAAACAATGATGATGATAAACAACTGTTTGATTAAGAGCCAAAAAAATCCAAGTCACATGATGAGGTCGTTTGGGCTGAATACAGAAAAAAATAACCTTTGATCATTGACCTACGATAATATTATGGGGACAATAAAAAGCTAAAGATAAATTACTCATTTAAAATAATAAAATTACTTTTATCAAAATATTGGTCATAAATTAAATAGAATAAAGAGAATACAGTTTATTAATATATTATTAAGTATGAACTTACTATTCAGGAAAGGTAAATGTTAAGCGAATTGAGCCTAAACAATAGTATTATATAATGCACAACAATGTACTAATACACATTTTTTTTAAAATTACCGCAAACCGATAGATACTATAATTAAAATTAAATTTTCAGACATTTTCCATTATGCATTTGCATAAAGTCTTACCTCTGAATGACTTCATGCAAATTCAACATGAGACAAAGTAAAGTGAACACGAGAAACTATTTAGAAAAAAATTTACACACAAAAATTAAATTGTCACGTGAAAAAAAGAGAAAAATTTGCAAACACAACAGTAAACAAAATGACTAAAACAAAGCACAAAAAATTTAATAAAAATATTTATGGAAAATAAATTATATTTCCTGTTGACAATAAACACGGCGTAGACATGTGATGGCAGTTCAATAAATTTTTTTCAGTTTTAATATTTAAAAGAATGTTTTTTATCGCGCAAACATTTTTTTATGCATTTTGGAAACCCTAAAACATGATATGTCCCAACAAAACTTCAGAAATTTAGCAAAATATATTTTAAAATTAACATAAAACACTTAGACTTAATAGATATAAGAACGAGGAATATATTAAACCCAAAAAAATATATAACAGCAAAGGAATTAATTTTTATTTATTATTATTATTTATATTTATATTTATTAATTTATTGCTTTTTTAACTGTAAACAATAAGACTTATCACTCCGTATTATTAATAATAAAATTACTTGTATTAAATTGTCAATTATTTTTCATGCATTATCTCTCTTATTATTTTGGTCATTGTAATGGTCAACATGAGTATGGGTCAATTAAAGCCAAATAAAGAAAAATTACCATCAATTACCGTCATCAGCAGTTTCAAAAGAATACATAAACAATGGTAAAGATAAACAACTGAAATGGATCAAATTAAATGACAGAAATGAGTATGACAATAATAATAACTAGATATGAATTAAATAGTATAAAATTTCTACTAGAAAGTAAACTTTAAACCCTGACCTGAAATACTATTATGGAGATTCAAAAGAAGATATTAATTACATATTTAACAATAATAATAATTACTGAAATAAAAATATTGATTATAAAAATAAAGTGTATTATTTTTTATAAAATTATTATTTTAAATATTTTTTTCATATTCATGTCTGAGTTGAATCACTTTTAATAATTATTTAGTACTATAATAAAAGTTGTGAGATATTAACAGATGCTTTAATGTTAAGAACCCATATAAAGGACCCCTTTTTCTTGGGTCTTAATTATATTTGAGACCCGTATTTATATGCATTAATGGGCAATCATCACGAAATATAAATATCATATTTCTTTAGTCAATTACTAGTATTATGATATTATAATGATATTATGAAATAATGAAAAAAGTTTAATTATCATTAATGTTTTATTTTATAATCATATATTTGACTTTTATTCATTTCCAATGATTCTTAAAGATAAAGAGAAAAAATTATATTTTTTTTCATTGACATTTTTAGATAATTTTATTAAAAATAATTGACACAAATTATATTATAATGCAATTTTCCCATTATTTTATTATATAACAATAATTAGAATGTATTCGATTTACAGTAATTGAACGTGTAATATAATACCATTATTATGTACTATTATTGTGTTTTACACTTATTTTGTTTTATTATTTATTTTCTTATTTATTTATTCATTTTCATAGATTATTTTATTATTATATAACGTTATTATATATGTTGTACTGTAATATTATTTTTAACTAAACGATAATTTATAAAAAAAAATAATGTAATATTTTAAATAATTTTACCAAAAAAAGTTTTAGAGTTTTTAAAGTAATTTATTACGCAAACTTTTTATTAATTCCCTCTTAAAAATGTTATTATCGTACTGTAAGACACTTATCTTAATCTTTTATCTTAATCCGGAATCAGTATAATTTTTCTCTTAAAAAATCCTTCGGATATAAAAAGATCAAACTTTTTAAGAGAAAAAATCCCATCACTAAAATCCTTGTGACAGATTTGTGGTCACACGTGTGGTATATAAGAGTATTATATCGTAATTTTGGGGATTGCGGCGGAGTACTTTCATACTCTAAAACTCTATTTGTATTTCAAGAGTTATGACACACACAAAAGAGAAGGAACTCATAAAATGCCAAAGGAAAGGGTCCAAAAAAAATCAAAATCGAAATTATTATTAAAGCAAAATTTAACTTTGAAAAAAATTTTCAAAACAAAACAATTCACATTACATACTACATAGTGAATCATTACTGTATTCAAATGCCTGATTTTATTGAAATATATTTAAATTGATTATCGATACACTCTTTCTCATTTTTTAGTGAAATTATAAATGAAAATTTAGTTTTAAAATTTTTTAATATTTTCCTTTTTAATTTGGTATTAATAATAAAAATAACAGATAAATAAAAATGAATTTACATATTTATTATTTGTTTAAGTATTTTTCAGCACTTCATACTGTGAAAAAATCGTAACTATAGTAAAACTAATCAGACGCTAGTGATTTATAGAATCACTTTATATGTACACATTTCTCAAATTTTATTTGAGACTCATAAAAAAACAAATAATGAAAAAATCAATTTCTATTTCTAAAGTTTGATGTTTTGATTTTTTCTATTCCCATACCTTTTTCGGGTTTTGAGATCTTTTTATGATTTTTAAACAAAATTAAAAATCATCACTTTTTTCTTTATATACAGATCTGTATTACAAAGTGTGTAAATTATAGAGACCACAAAAAAAGCGCTGAATTTTCACAATTTTTAACACAATCGGTAAACATCTAAAGTTTACACAGAGTTTTTTTCAGATTACCTTAAGAATGATATTGGGTCCATACTTTAGACCTTTAACTCAATAGCGTCAGACGCTCTAAAATAACTGTCAACAGCTTATTTTAGATCTATTTACTCTTAAAAAGCTTTGTTTTTTCATTATTATAAACACAAACAGTACATCAATAGAATGAGTGTTTCTAATACTAAATTAGTTATTGATATGTTACAAAACTAATAAAACGGAAATGACTGTCAATAAAATGACATAATACTTCAGTACAAAAGTTTATTAATGATAAATATAATAGAATTTTTTCAAAAGACCCTTTAGATTATTCATTAACAATTTAACGGTTCCGACACTTATTAATTTGCTTCAATTTTTTACGATCCTAAAACCAAAAAGTTCAATACTAATCGTAGTTCAAATCAAATATAGTGTCAGCACTTTTTCTTTCTTTTTCTTAACTCTAATATTGAGTTTCTAAAAATGACACCAAAAAAATTGAAGGAAATGAAAAGAGAACGTTTTTGATGATAAAAATTGAGTTATTCGGTTCTTTCATGTCCCATCATATTATTGTGTTTACGATCTGAAGATTTTTTTCTCGACGATTGACAATGACAATTGTCACCATAATATATATTAATATATCAGATATTATTTATATCTTCAATAAAAAGTAAAGAGCGCAGAAAATTGAACACAACAAAATAATAGGTTTGAAAATTAAATTATTTATAAATAAAATTTATATTAAATTATTACTATTATTTTTTGTAATAAAAAAATTATTTAAACAAAAAATTATTTAGAATTGCATATTAAGCACATATTATGCTTAATATTTTATTTTTGAGGACTTTTTTTTTATGTATATATGCATATACATAAAATTCCTCATATTTCTTTGCATAATTTTACCCCAAAATTTTTTCACAGAAACGAATTAAATTTAAATAATTTGGTGCGTGCGGAGCAAAAATTTGCCGCAAAAGTAAAGTAATAATTTAGAGAAACTCTAAAACCTCATATGTACTTTCTTATTATTACATCCCAAATTTTTGTACAGAGTGTTTCATGAAACTTTTGCTTCAATATTTTCACAAATATTAATATTAAAAATCGTAAACATTTCAACATAGTTATTTAAGTTTAATTGTAAGATATTTTATAAACATGAAGTCAATATACATGTAATATACATTTGTACCAGAGTTATTGGTCTATAGGCCGGGAGAGGCGCATATTCCAAGAAATTTTTCCACTCTAAGGATTAAAATATTTTTCAATTCTTATCTCTGATAAGTAAACAGTTTAGAAAACGTGGCATTTGTTCATAGTCATGTGCTATCATTTTAACAGTGCATTGTAAAGTATTTTTAACTCATAATTTTAAATTTCGATTTATAAAATTT
>JAQIWM010000047.1:0-18720 GCA_034695285.1 Eniochthonius minutissimus | reverse complement strand
GTCCCTCTGTCTTTACTGTTGACCCTCTCATTTCACAGCATTTTCCCCGTATATACATACATACATATATATATATACGCGGGGGTCTTAAGTCTAAAGTGCGACCATTCGACCCCTCACCCTCAGACCAGTGTATGGCTATCAGTGTGTCCCCTGCACATACTAAACCCCCTTAGATAATACCATACTACTGTTAGATTACGCTCAACCTTCACTAGTGAATGCTTTTCTGTATTCATGATGATAAATTTAGCGGAATCACATACATTTGGAGGGGAAATAAGAGAATGAGAGATGCAAAAGTGGATTTGAGATGAGATGAGAGAAGAGAATACTCAAAGCATCACAATATAATAATATAATACTAGTGTTGGGGCGCGAATATACACAATATTATATATCAACCGTGGAAATGGGTGAAAGTGAATGTCTAATTAAAATAAAATCATTATACAATACAATACAATACAATTGTTAAAAGGGCTTTTTATAAAATGGGTATTTAGGAATTTGCAGAGTTAATCATTATAATTATAAGGAAAATGAATGTAATTAATTTTTATATTATGATGAACATTTTTAATATTAAATAATTAAAAAATAAAAAGAATATTTTAATATTCTCATTATTTATTTATTTAATATTAAAATTAATGTTCATACGGTAGACAGTGTCATGCAAAAATTGAATATTTAATATTTAATACTCTCTTTTAACTCTTTTTAACTCTTTAAAAATTCGCTTTAAGCTTTAAAATGATTTAATTTCTGCCGTTAATATTATAATATATTTAAAAAGGTTAAATATTATAAGGTTCAAGTGTTTGTGAACTCATGAAATATCGTGTGTAATATTAAATGCGTCGCGCATTAAAATACATGCGCAGTTTAATATAAATGTAAAAATAAAATTCAATGTAAAAAAATGCATTATATACGCAAAAGTAAACACTCACAATGAAATGCAAATGAATAAAGAGAGAGAAAAAATGTTTCACAAAAAATCAATTCAATGTCAATAATAAAATGTTTGTAAAGAAAATTTATTTTTAATTATTTTTAATTTTATTTTTTAAAACGTCATTATTCAGTAATAATAATAATATTATTTTTCGAAATTATACTCTGTCTATATACTTGTATAATACCATGTTAAATGTAATTTACTGTCAATAAAGAGCAATGCACATCTGTCCCATCGTCAGTTGTAATTGATTGTGAGGGTTTTAAAAATTCACTGTTATTTACTCACTATTACTAGCTTTAGAGGCATTAAGCATTAGGTAGTAGTTAATAGTTAAATACCGGAAATTATATTAATGTCGGACATGTGTGATATAATGAAATGATAAAATGGTAATTGGAAAATGGGATAATGTCAGAAAATTGTATAAAATTTCCCTCTTAAAAAATGAGGAATGAATAGAAAAATGCTCGAAACTAAATAATAATCATAAAGTCTGACATTTTTAACACGACGCAACGATTTTAACTTTTTTAAGTATCTTAAGTTTTACTTTTTTCAAAATAACTTTTAAATCTCTTAAATATACACTAATAACTGAAACAAACCCTTTAAAGAGACAGTGGTTACGTGTATTTAAAACACTTAAATCGGTCAAATAATACTGATCCCCCATTCACTCCCCCTCTATTACCACATTTAATATTATATTACTATTTAATGGTATTATTATTATTAAAAAAGCATTGTCACAGTATTATTATTATTATCATCATATTTTTCTCACACAGATACAGGTACAGGTTTATTTGGTTTTTAATATGTATTATATTCTTTTACGTAAAATGTAAATATAATATATTATAATAACATTAATAATGATATTAATTTTACAATTAACCCACATTTGGATATTTTAACTTTGAATATTATTGTTGCATATTTCTATTTTATTATAAAGCATCATATTTTTGGATTGTTATATAATAAATAATAATTTTAATTAATTAAATTGAGAGAACAAAAATAATATTTACATAATCGTAAAATTAATATAAATCATAAATAACAACATTTGACTAAAATAACATTTATGCTTAAATTAAATATACATTTATAATGATTAATACATCGCGGCACATAAATAATTTATCAATTGTCTAATTAATTTCACTCTTTTCAATGACTAATGTTAAGCTCCTAAATCAGCATCTAAATAATTCAAAGACAATGGTAAATACGTTTGAGTGATATATTGGTCTTTACACTTAAATTGGCCATTATTATAAAGCCAAACATCACGAAATAGGGGGGCAATGTACGGGGGCGGAATGGATTTTTAATCTGTTAATAATAATAATAATGAGAAGAAAAAGCGCAAAACTTATTTATTTATTTATTTGGATTATTATTTGCCCATAGGCTCTTCACTTTACTTTTGGGGATATATTCTATTACTTTCATGTTCGTGTGTACCATATTTTTCGTCAGCGATATATAAAGTGCCCTTTGGAACAGGCCCTGGTTAAGGTTGAGGTTCGATGCCCCTTTTTCGTCTCTCTCTCCCTCTCTCTCTCTCTCTCTCTCTCTCTCTCTCTCTCTCTCTCTTTTATATGTACAATCATATATCCTCAGCAATGAATATAGTTTAGGGCCTGTGGTTTCATAGGATAGGGCGTCAATTCAATTCTCATTCTGTCATTACATTTGGTACATTGTGTTAAATGTGAAATGCCAAAATGTAAGTTTAAGTTAAAAATTTTTAGATCATTTCCGTTTTGTGAGAGTGATTTTTTAAGAGTATAATTTTTTTATTTATTCAATTTTGTTTAATGCTTCAGTTTTGTTACTTCAATAAATGTAAAATGAAAATAATTTTATTTGTTAAAAGCATAGACTATTCACACACACGCATTGCATAACGAATTAAGAATTATGTTAACATTTTAATTATTTTAATGGACGCGTATAAAATAAAGAATAACGCATAAAAAACGAGTTTTATAATTTGAAAAATTTACATACACTTTTGTTTTGTATTATTATTTAAATCATTAAAAATGGAAGTTTTTAAATAACCATTATTAATGCTCAAAGCAATAAAATATTTAATTATAAAACATCATTTTAGTTATACGTGTGAATATTAAAATTATATAAAACGCATTTAATAATTTTTATTTTTTATTATCATTTAAAATAATTATAATTACTTTTATATATTTATTAAAGAGTTTCATATATCTCATTTATAAATATGAAATATGAAATATGAATATTATTATTATTTCTATTAACCTGTGGGGGGAGGGAATTCCTAAATTGGGATCAAAATATATCTTAAATAATAAACTAATAAAAAGCATATCTTAAGACATTGGGGGCAATAAAAAAGACAATGCTGATGATGATGATGATGATGATGATGAAGCAATATGAGTACGATTAAGCAAAACCTTATTTGCGATTCTCCTCTTACATTACATTGTTGAAGTGAGAGAGAGAAGAAAATAGGTTTTGAAAAATCAATACAATGAAAGAGAAGTGAATGTATATATTGTATGTGTGTGTTACTGTCATGTGTATGGTGCAAAAGAAGCGAAAGAAAAGTCTTTGAACACAGTAAAAAAAAAGATATATATATATATATAAAGATAGAGGGGGGTTATGTGTTCACCATCACCATCTAAAGCTCAATTCCTAAAATCTACAGTCAAAGTCCTAAACCCTAAACCCCCAATCATGACATGACTTTGCTATTTATGTACAAATGGTTAGCAATTGCTATGGATAACTATCATTAAACGTTAATATTAAGAGTCAACCAATTATTTTGTTCATACTTCTGATGAGATTTTTATTGAAAAAAATCCTTAAGTCACATGCCATTGACTTATTGAATATGATGAGGTAATAGTTAAAGGGGTGACATAAACAACTATTTCCATTAAATGTGTTATCTTAATTTTTTGTGTCATTTTTCCTCAAGAATCACGCAAAAAATTGGGACGATGATGATGGTATAGGCATTAACTATTTTATTAAATTCAATCATATCGCACTATAATAATCTTTGAATAAGAAATTTCAACAGCACTTATGATATTTATGTTGAAGGATCTTATCATTCCCCTCCCCCCCAATCCCCCCTCAATTCATTCTTTCAATTGTTCCAATATCGTCATAACATATTTGGAACATGAAAAACAATTATAATAAATGTAATATATTTTTTATTATTTTCATATGTTATTCTTCTATTATTATCGTAACTTCTCACATATTCATGACGTACAATTTTTACGAAATTCTTATTCCTATCACTATATGTGTATACACACATAAATTTATATATATTTCCTCTTTTGACGAGTCTTTGACACTTTTGGGTTTATGATAGTGGTGGTACATTGTAGTATATGATATTTGAGCGTATAAAAAAAGTCGAAAACTCGAAAGAGGGGAACAAAAACGTTGAGAAAAATGATTTGAAAAAAAGTGAGTGATCAAAGACTAGAAAATGAAGAGTATCAATGCATAGGGGAGGAAAATGTAGAGTATCAATGCATAGGGGAGGAAAATTTATACACGTGAGAGATGAAAAAACAAAAAAAGAAAATTTCTTTAAAAACACAAAATACTTTAGCCCCATACATAACACGACGATCTTCAACCATCAGACCGCACTGATGCATGCAATGCTTTAACAATTTTCCTTTTACTTCAATTTCCTGGCAATTGCCAAATGTCTATGGTGTATACTAGTACTAGTATACATACACATACATATAATACAACAACAAAGTTGAGAAATAGCAGCACATTGTTGGCTTTTGCGAGTTGAGTACTCTGTGAGTGAGAGAGAAATAGAGAGAGGGGAATATGCTTAATATACTTAATACCTCATCATTGGTGTGTCCCTTTAACTTATGTATGTTATGCAATGAGATTATAGATTATTTCTCTCATATATACACATACAGCCAATGGCTGAAAAACCGGAATAAGAAGTGTCATATAAAATGCAATGCCAAACATTACACACAAATGTTGTTATGTAATAATAATATTATATTATTATACTCTCGTATCTGTATTTAACTGCGATAAGTTAACAATATCGTGAATAAAGGAAAAAATTTTAATATGAATTATGAACTTAAGCAATAAAAATATTAAATCATTTATTTTTCATGTTATCTTTTTTCATGTTATTATTACTATGTTCATTACGTTTTATTAAAATGCATAATTTATGTATTCAAAAATTGAGATTTCAAAATAATAATAATTAATTCATTTTTATAAAATAATAAATTCTTTATATAAAATAAATAATAAAAAATTCATATTTTAAAATAATAATAAATTCATTTTTTTTAATAATAATAAATTCATTTTTATAAAATAAATAATAATAAATTCATATTTAAAAATAATAAATAAAAAATATATTTAAAGTGAATGGTGTAAAAAAAAAATTATTATTAAACGCCACAATAATTTCAATTTTAATACACAATGACACGACAAAAGCGACAAAAATCTCAAATGCTCATATACTTTTAAAGCATATACTTATCTAATACTATAATATATTGTAACATTTTTTTGCTCACTATTGCGTCGCGTTAATCATTAAGTTACATATTTTGCATAATTACTTTAACAGTGAACACACAATGAACGCTCAAATGAAACACAAGCATTATACTAAAATTGCCTTAAGAGAGAAGTGAAAGGGGGGAATGGGGAACAGGGGGCGAATAGAAGAAGGGGCAATATGGGGGAAGCGAAAATATAGTAATCACACAAAAGGAAAGGCAGAGGTGGCAATATAAGCATATACTAGTACTTTTAAGCAGAGAATGTAATGTAATGTATGAAAAGCGAGAGATAGAGATTGAGCGAAAAATGGGGGTTGAAACTAGAAATAGGGATGGCAATTGAAGGAAAAGGGAAGCTTAAGGCTTAAGGAAAAAACGAACGGATAAATTGATATGCCTCTGAGACATTTAACCGTGTAAAAGATATTGCACACCCTAAAATCACTAAAACCAACCAAAATACATTGTTCATAATAATAATAATAATAATAATAATAATTATTGTTAACATTCAATACAACAATATAAGCAATAACAATATTTCAATTTATATTATTACACAATAATTGGCCCCATTTAATTACTTTTAATTTATTACGCACAAAAACATTTATTTTATTGTTTCATATTTCTTTTTTTATATTTTAATAATAATATAAAAAATTAATTAACGGTTGAATAATAAGAATAATTAATTACTGTGTGATAAAGTGATAAAATGTCCGTTTCCTGTTGTACTACAAATAAATAGTGACATAATATACAGGATTTTTTTCCATTGCGCATTCATTATCAATTTTACTGTAATTCAATTATATATTTATCGTGATACTTTTCGGGTATTGATATGATGCCACTTCACAATGAAATATACATATGATATATATATATATATATATATTCAATACCTAAAAGCATGTATTCGTCATTGCATTACACTAATATGAGTTATATCTCTAGTTATTTATTTCAAATAAAGAACTGAATGTTATCAACTATTTTATTTTTATTATTTATTATATATATTATAGAGTATTTCAAATTCTCTCTCTCTAAGAAACAGCGTCAGAAAACCGCATAAAAATAGGTTAACATACGTATATTCGATTTATTATTACATAATAATAATATTATACTAAACACTATACACTATACACGAATAAAAAAAATATGATCAAATTTCATCGCACAAAAAATACATCGATAAATATATAGTTTTTTCGTATTTTGGCCCTATGGTGCTATGGTCCAATATCAATCTCTTATATTCAGAGACTGGTACTAAATTACTAAATTTTTCACGGTATTATCTTATAAAATATTATTATTATTATTATTATTACACAGGTTTTGCCAAATAAAATATCATTAACTATATATTATGCCACTGGTATAAGACAGTGTCGAATAATAATTTCAAACTAATCACTGATAATAATAATTGGCAAATATAAAAATTTTGTAATTCATATGTAATTTGTAATTTATTGTTTTTAATTAAATTGGAATTTTACGAATATTTTTAATTTGAAAAAAATTAAATTTTTTTTTAATAAATGTCAAATTACGTTTATATAATATAATGATATAAATTAACTGCGAAAAGGGAAAAAAATGTAAAAATTTAACACAAATAATTTTCCTCTATTTCATGCCAATTATAAAAGTGAATTATAAAATGATTTAATATTTTTTTTTATTCTGTGCTTATTTTGTGTTAATAAATGCCAATTAAATGAGAGAATAATGAAAATAATGATAAAGACGAAATAGTAAATAACAAAAAGTAAAAAAAATCACTATTAGCGCGTTATATTTATTATTTGACGCAATACCCTAAATACGCACTTATGCTGAAATAAAATTATTATTATTCACTTTATATTTATTATTAGCTATTTTATCATTAACATTATATATATATATATATTTTATATAATATATAATGCGGAATCAGCGAAATAAACCATTATATAACATAATACTATACTCATATAATGGTTAAAGGAACATACATATAATCAGCGGTTATAATCTCTTCATATGATTATGTAACCATAATAGTGTTAATACATATATATATATATTTCTTTTTAATGTTTATTGCAATTAATGGTTTTTGACCAATAAATAAGTTAATTAATTGCAATTAATAACAATTTATACAATAAAATATCATCGCTGTAATTAAATAATAATTATTTTCATTATTAATAATAACATTATAATTAATTAATTTGAATGATGATATGAAATATTTTAAATAAAAGATTTTAATCATTAAAATTTATGAGATTTGAGAATTTTGAAAAATATAATAATTTCCATAATAAATGTATTATATATAAACTCTCATAGCGCAGGATTAATCAATAATAATACTGCGTTTTTCAGATTATTATTATTATTTCTTTTGAAATTTATTAAATGAATTAAATTGAAAAATATAATTTCAAAATAAATTAAATTTCACGAATGTATACGCAATAATATTACATTATTATGGATATAATTAAAAAATAAAAATTAAATGTGTAATTATTATACGCCCAATTTTAGTGCGTGTATTAAAAGAGCATATATTATTTAATTCAACACAAAGAATAATGAAATAATAATAATAAAATGTTATGTTCAAAAAGCATTAACTAATAATTTGATAAAAGAAGAAAATAAAATAAATAAATAAAAAGGATTTACTTATTATTTATTCAGTGTGAGAATTGAGAAGAGATGAAAATCAAAAAAGACAATGATAACAATAATCACATAATATCCTTTCCCTTTACAACAATCATCACGATCAATGTCTCATGATCATCATATACATAATCATCATCATATACATAATAATAATATTCACCTTTTCTCTTCATAATAAAAAAAATATTTCAAAGGCATTAACTTCTGGTACTTGTGTCTGCGCCTAAAGTACGCATTATTTATTGAGCCCTTATTTCTAATGATATTTACAGTGAGACTCTTTTCACTCAAAAGAATGGAGAGAGCAAAGAACAGAAAAGACCAAAAGGACCAAATAGTAAAATAGATACGAAATAGACATAGACATTGAAAGTTTTCATTTGAGTTTAGTTTAGTAAATGCTAACTTTTTGGTGAGCCTTTTAAAGGGCGGAACGCTTTATGCTGTACACAGAATAAGGGGGGTTCAATATGGGGGGCAATAGAATTGAGCTGACACCACTGAGGGTCTTTACTAGTAAGAGAGAGAGGAGAGAATTGCTGCCAAACTGCAAATCCAAATAACACAGATCGGAGGCATCTGTTCCATTACAAGAAATAAGGAGAGATAAAGACACGCGGAGAGGTCATTTGGGCAAATATTTGATAATAATTATAATAAAAACATTTACATTTGCATTGTATATATGTATCCCCTTTTTTTATAAAATAAAATTAAACATGACATATGTGAACAGCTAATAAATAGTGTCTCAGAAATTGTAAATTCTAATAATTAAATAAATCATTTTTTTAATAATTTTGTTTTTTTTACTGTTTTTATCTCTTTAAATATTATTATCACATCCGTCTTTGGCAATGGGATGTTTGATATTAATAGGAATTTAATAATTATAATAATAATAAATTTATTCGCTTATACATTTATAAGCATTTTTTTGTTATTTTCTCTTTGAACTTCAATCAGTCATTAGTCATTATCATTATTGTGATTTACATTAAATTATGGGTGCGAATGGGGAATTGAGATTAAAATCAGATAATTCTTTTGCTTCAAATATTATTAATCAATTGAAAAGTCATTGAATAGTTTTTTTTAAGTTCCGCCTCTCCCCTGAAGTGAAAAAGAAATGACGAAAAATATTTTAAAGAATATTGTTGTATGCGTGTGTGACTCAATAAATACGCAACAATGTCACTCAAATCGTATCTTTAGTGTAATGTTATTATTAAATTCACTAAAAGGGGGAAATTCATGCATATAATTTTGAGTGAAAAATTGAGGTAAAAGTAAATAAATAATTATTATAATTTTAATATGAAGAACATTAATTAAACTGTAAACTCAATTTGTAATATTTTAATTTATTATTTAATTTATTATTTTTCATGAATTATGACGCAAAATATAAATTAATTTTAAACATAAAAACACGTGTATATTAATATAGAAATATGCTATAAAATGATATAAATATAGTTATATTTTCCCCTAAAAATGACAATAAAAATGTTCATAATAATAATATAATATGATAATGATAATAATAAAATAATAAAATAGAAAAGTCTTTGATTTACAAAATGCTGTTTAATTTGGCACTCGTCTCTAAAAAAGTTTTCATCATGATCATGATCATGATGATGATGATCATATCCTCAATGGTATCAAAAAGGAGAGGATAAATTTACGAAAAAGCATTTTCAAACACATATTGGCCTTGGAGTGTAATTACGCAGTGAAAAATGCCACTAAATAGTAATACTAGTAAATGGTAAATGGTAAATGGTAATAGAGGCCAAATGGTATATTATTTACTATATTAGAGTCACAATGAGAATTAAAAAGAGTCAGCAGCAGAGAGTGAAATTATTTCGAGTTAAAAGACACCATATACAGGTTGTTAATGATAATAATATAGTAAATTGTAATACTTATAATATAGTAAATGGTAATACTTTTAAAATAGAGAAATGAGTAACTATTAGATTCACCATTGATTTTGAGATAATTTTTTTTAACATTATTTTTAACTTTAAATAACTCATATGAGATCATAATCATCGCATCTCTAAAATTCTAAAGACTTAAAAACTTGTTTTTGAATTTTGTTTTTTCACTATTTTTTTTGCGCATATATTTGCGTTTATGGGAAAATCTTTCATTTTTGTATATATGTATATGTATATATATTTATATATTTAATAAACAAACATAAAATGAAAGATATAAATATATAAAACACATCCCATTTATATGCTAAAATTATTAGAGAGATATAAATAATGAAACTCACGATTTAAATTTTATTCGATTTTATCATCAAATATTTTTATTGTTATCATTTATAATAAGAAAAGGAAAAAATCAATTTATTATTATGATAAAAAAAATAATTATTTTATTAATGACAAAATAAAATAATGACTTTTCTTATTACTATTATTATCATATTACACATATTACTATATTTAATTATATTTTATTTTATTGGTCATGGACATGATCATGGCATTAATAATCACTCAAAAAAAGAGTACATATATATATATTTACTATAAAAGTGCATATATATATTGGGATATATATAAAAAAGGAAAAAAATAACAGTAATATTCGTGTATTGAGTTTAACTTAAATCTCAAAAGGATCAATAAAGAGGGATAACGATAGAAAAGCAAAAGATGAGGAACAATATTGTAGTGTATGTGTGTGTGCTCTTTATATGACTTTATACTATAATTTGCCAATAATACGACACAACCATCTTTATATATACAATATATATATATAACACATTTTTTGTATCACACACATGAACATCACACATTACGTATATATATAATATTATATTACTAAAGTATTTCTTAATAATAATAATTTTTTATCACATTTTACATTACGCAATTATACTTCAATATAAATTTTTATATATTTTTATTATTTTCTTATTATTATATTAATGTATTTTATTTTTATTTTTATATTTTTTTCTTATTAATGTTGTTTTTAACGATGATATGTTAACCTTTAAATAATTAAATAAAAATAAAAAAATTTTGAAATGGCGTTAAACATAACAACATCGTCATCGTCATTCATATAATATATATACATGTATACATGTATATAATATTACGCGTCAAATAAATATGTGCATTATTATTTATATAAATAAATTGAAAAATATTAACTTAAAAAATGTTCATTAAAAACAAAATAACATTATTAAAAGTCTAAAGGGCGGTCATTTAATAAAAATATATTATTTTTTAATATGATAATAAAAAGCATTTTTTAAATGCAAAATTATATAAAAATATCGTGAATAAATACCACATAAACATTTTTCTGACATACATCATGCGATATAATCATAAAAAGATATGTGTATTATTGTATATGTGTATTAATATGAAACGATGAAATATGTTATTTTTTTCCATCACAGAATATTATCATATCATACTTATTATTGTATTATTATATTAAACTCTTTTAAATAAAAATTATATCGGTAAATAATAATCATAAGAATAATCTATAAATGTATAAATATATTATTAAAGTGAATAAATAAATAATCAAAATGAATATTTCGTCCTCAATATTATTAATAATGATGATTAAACAGAAAACTCATATTAAAATAATAAATATTAAAATAATAAAGATAAAAATACAATAATAATAACATGTCTAAGAATAGTCATTGGAAATGAACACGAAAAAAACAATAAAAAACAAATTAACAAAAGTTGTTAATGCGACAAATTCTTTATGCCTCAAACAACAACAATGGAGTCTCTCAATAATATTTGAATCGAAAATGGTAAAATCATATCACAAAATTGTTATTAACCCTTTTATTACGCATGAGAGATAATGTAAGACATTTAAGGCAATAGTTTATAAGAGTGTACACGGAATTTGTATGTACGCGTATTATTCTATTATAGTAATGTATTAATGCGATTTACTTTAGAGTGAAGTTTGAGTATTTCCACAATTTTGTGGGTCAATTGCATGGAAATGATCATCGGTAATAAAAAGTAATAAACTCTTTTTTTTACTTTTTTATTACCGATATTTTTTCCCCCTTTTAACTGTCGTGATATACTTTAAAAGTATATCACCACAATCTTTTAACACTTTAATAATAATAATAATTATTATATTATTTTTATTTTTAATATTATGTAACAAATGCTTCATATTGTAATTAAATAATAATTATAAATATATTTAAAAATACATTATATTATTGTGCGTAATGAAATAATAATGACCTATAAAATTGTACAAAATATAATCGTATTAATAATTTATTTGTATTAAAATAATATTTTTATCTTAAAAATGTAAATCAAAAGGAAAACATTAAAAATTTAAAATAAAAAAGATAATAATAAAAGGAATAATAATATTTTTTATCATGAAATATAAAAAAATTACAGACAAAAAGATAAGTGAATCAATAAAAAGCGACAATAAAATATGCTCTTACATCAGCATAAGTAACAAATATCATTCATCTCTTTTAAAGAATATATATATATATATATATAGTATATATATAAATGTTATAAATATATTATATATATTATATATATTGATATATTAATATAATATAATAAAATATATATCTATTTCGTCAATTGAAATATTGCGCATTACTGAATAATCTTTTCATAATATAATAATATTGTATATTATATTACAACACACATTATATATATATGTATATATATATGGCACAATACTGTGCCAATGGTAAAAGAGATGTGAAACATTTACATGGGGATGAGTAATCAATTGATAATACCATTGTATTAACTTCAGTATGACTATCACTATGTTATTGTACACCAATTGAATTGGATGCATATATATACACATACTTTATTTGGTTTATTTATATATAAATATTTTAGTGATATCATATAATAAGCATTATTATTATTATTATTATTAAAATTATTATATCAGTAAAGTTTATGTATAAGTATAGGTATAAGTTTATGTAAACAAAACATTAAAGCGCAATGACTGATTTTTGACATAAACACACTCCGAATTAACTAAATAAATATTAATAATTTTTTAAATATTATTTAAAATATGCTTAAAGCTAATAATTAATGCCATAACTGTGCACTCATTACTTCATAGATATATATTACTGATATATACTTATATATTACTGATTTCATATTTATCACTTGCAATAAATGATTAATTAAATATGCGTATATATTTTACTAAATTATATGATAAATAACACTGATTGCGTCAAAAGGGAAATGAAATAAATTATAATATTTTATTAAAAAGAAATTTTTAAAATAGATATACATAAACGAATAAATTATGTTTTTACACAAATTAGTATCAGTGTATAATCTAAAAATAGTCACACATTTTTATTACTCAATCATAATGAAAATGCATTTTTGGGGCATCAATTAACTTAAACACTGCGGACGGTCAATTAATTAATGGCACTTTAATTCACATCACAGGGGATATATACAGATATATATAGAGATACACGAATGAAACACAGACACAGACAGACGCACGCATAAAAAACATAGTGAATAACAGAAACAAGTGTAACATAATCGGTAAAAAGCAAAAGAAAATGTTTTATTGTTCATCACTCCGCACCATTTCCTTTTTCCCTTTTTATTCGTCTCTTTCCTCATTCCCATTGAATCAATCCCTTTATTTCATTGCTCTTTATATATATATATTATATATATATATATTACGCGCTCTTTTGGGTCACCTCAGTACGGGTAAAAATGTATATATTAATTGTCTTGTTATTACTATTTTTTGTTTAATATTGTTTCTTATACGGTATTACTATTTTCGTGTTTAATATTGTTTCTTATACGGCATTACAATCTCTTACACTACACTGATGAACTATATATAAAGTGCGCGTTTCGTATATAGTAATTGAATTATGTATGTATAGTTAGATAATAATAAATAATAATTTCATTATGTATTACTATAATTGACTACATTTACCTCTCCGTGATTAGATTGTCTCCCATCGGGTGTTTGTTCGGGTAAAAAGTATAACCGTGTGGATGATAAAAGTTGATCATTGGCACGGTCCTCCCAAAGTAATTGTAATTCACCAATACATGGGTCATCGTGCGCTGAGATGCGCACAAAAAAGAACTGACCCAACATTAGAATCTTAACTTTTCCATTACGCTGCTGATACTTAAATGCCTTATAAAAGGTATATTGTCCGTGATGTCCGCACGGCTGACCGATCAGGTACGGGTTCGCGACCGTTAAAGTCATCTTTGTATTATGTCCGTTTCTTTATCAATCACTATATATGTCTCACAATTTATGTCAATTTTTTTTAGTTTCGGTCATTAATTTTCAATTATTATTATTAATTAATGATTTTATTAATCGCATTGATAATTATTATGAAATTATGTCACTCACATAAATGTATACATTCCCCATATACAGATACACACATTCAAATATTATATGAATATACACTCACATATTACACTCTCTGACGCATTAAATGATTATATACGTATTTATGTGATACACGCACAGCAATAAATATATTTATATATTTATATATAACTTTATTTTATTATTATTAATGTTTAAATATTGAATAATAATAATGTTTTGAGGCAAATAACTTTTTTTCGATAATTAAGTTTATAATGAATTATAATATTTCATCATAATATTTCGTAATATTATAATAAAAAATTATTAATAAATTCACAAATGAAATAATATATTTTTAAAATAAAAACTCAAATATTATACTATAATATTGTGTTAATAATAAATTAACACTTAAATATAATTCACCATTTTAATTTGACGTGAATAATAAATAAATTATTGCCCCAAAAAAAATTTAATATCGTTTATCATGATATTAATTATTATTATTGAATTTAAAAACTTTTGGGCTCTCAATATTCGCACAGTGTATATATATTCACATAGAGTATAGCATAGCATAGCATAGCACATCACTCAATGGCAGCACACTGTAAACTGCTTATTGCTAATGCTTAAAGGTCTGTGTATGTATCTGTGTGTGGAGTGTGTGCCTATGACTATGCGTATCCCTATAGTACGTTACATAAAAACATACATTTCCCGTCTTATCACTAAGTGTATGATTATTATTTTATTAAATTATTTTACACTATTAACGCCAAAATTTATAATATCATTAAATTATTTCCCATATTATATAATAATGTTATTTTATTTATATGATTAAATATTTTTCAAATTATTGCTTAAATCATTGAAATTTTTCATTTATTTAAATTGAATGTCGCAAAATGAATGTATCACTAATGTGGTGATGTTTGACTATGATCGTGATATATAAGACCCTAACACAATGATAGTGTTGAGTCTCATACTAGTATAAGGTTTGGTTAATAGAAAAGGGGAGGCATTTAAAATTGAGGGTTTACCTTTTGATACACGAAAAATATTATATATATTTTTAGATGTGAAACATTTTTCATAAAATATAATTATTATTTCGATACACAATATAAGACTCATTCCATCATCTCTTTTGATAGAGGATTTTAATTTTATTTTTTGCTTTAATTATTGTGGAATTACTTTACTTTAATAACAATTATTATTATAATTATTAGTTTCATTTTATAAAAACCATATCTAAGTGTAACTCTTTAACACAGATAAACTCCCATTTAAATTAAAATTAAATTTCATTATTAATAATAATAATATTATTATAATAATAATTAAATTTTCATTTTATAAAAATGATATTTAAGTGTAACTCTAACATAGATAAACCCCCATTTTAATTTAAGTTTTAATTTAAATAAAATTTCATTATTATTATTATTATTTTTATAATAATAATCGCTCATAACAAAAGCCATCATCTGAAAAAAGCTGTCACTGTATTATTTAAATTATTATCGTAATATATATCGTCATTATTATATTATAATACAATTTGTCGCGTTTCTCATTCTCTCTCTCTCCTTTTGGATAATAAATAAAAGATTAATCTCTAATCAGTGTTATTATCTCACAGTGTGAGGTGACGTCAAAAAAATGGTTCCTTTATTAATACAGTGTGTTAAAAGTTATTCTTAAGGAAGTATCATCATGAAGCAAAAATATTACACGATATTAATTAATCACTAATAAATAACTAAGCGTCTCTAATTAATTTTGCACATTTATTATTGCAAAATAAACAAAATATTTAAATTAATCCCATTTATTTGAATATTTAATATAAAATAACATGTGTGTATTTAAATACTCGATGTTTATACCCTTAAAGCATACACCCTGTAACTAGTAAAGTGTATATAAAATTCGAAGCATTAAATGAGGAATTTCATTTAACTCAAAACGAGAGATAAGATACAAGAGTCAGTGCTTCAATATTATTATTATTATTATTATTATTATTATTATTATTATTATCATTTCGTAAAGGGATGAATAAGAGAGACATTAACCGCTTTGGCCCATACTTTTATTTTATTTTTATTTAATAGTATTATACATTATGACCCATTGATGCTGTTCAGGTTTTAGTATTTTATTTTTAGTTTTATACAATAATAAATAATAATAAATAATAAAGAATCACACGGCTTAAGACTTGATTTTAAAAGAGCGATAATTTAAAGAGGATTTTTATTTTTTGCAATTTCGGCGAAATGGGAGTAAACAATCTATCGGTGGAAAATTGTGTGTGTAATATTATTTTCTTTTAAAATAAGAAACAATTCAATTGAAGAATCACTTTAAAAAAGTCTGATGTGAAACTAATGGGGGATGACGTTTTTAGTGATATGCCTCTTAAATGGGGGAAGAATGAAATTAAAGTTAACAACTTTCATATATAATACAATAAATAACAATAATAAGAATAATAATAATAATACTCTAACTCAGGGTGAGAATGAAAAGGACAGCATTATACTGTATATATATACAGTATATACTGAAGGAAAAGGCAATGGCATTGGACAAACATCACCAGAGCTGTGCCTTATAAAGTTGTATATAAAGTAACATAATGTGTAACCTCCGCTTATATACACTCACACATAACATTTACTAATACACGCAATTTCCGTTTTTTATTTATTTTCATTTTAATTTACATTTCATTTTTAATTAAAATTCTTTTTATCTTTTTATGTCTTTTTAAACACCATAAAAAATAATATATTTAATAATATATAATATAAAATGATGTTCCACTTTTTAATTCACTTTTATTTATTGCAATACATTTTGAAAACTTTCGCATAAATAAAATATAAACATCTGTGTATAGTTACACTTTATTATCTGTTATTTAATAAATAATATATTTTCAATATCAATAAAAACGGAGCGTCAATAAAAATGAGAAAAATTCTTTGCATAATCCTAATGTGGGTGTGGATTAAATAGAAATATATTTATGTGATTATGTATAAAGTTATAATTTATTCATATGATATATAATAAATGTTTACGATATTTTTATCTCATATTAAACTAAACATGAGAGAAAAATGTTAATATATATTATTGTATATATATATTAAAGCAATTCTATTACCAAATTGAATGTCACATGACTTATTTGAGGTCATATATTGTCAAAGTGATGGACCAATTATTTGATTGATACCCCAATAAGTGAGTGAAAGGGTCTCAATTTATCACGTGCCCATTGCTAGTTTTATGACACATTTTGCGCGGGATGTGTTTTATATTTATTATTTTTATTGCCATACTATTGCCATACCACAGTGGTGAGGGTATAGAAATTTTTTATCATTATGATAATAATCACAGAGGAAAATGTTTTAAAAACAGAATAATTCTCTGTTAAAACCTTGAATATTATACATATAATAATTTATTAAATTACATTTATAAATGTGTAAATAATCTTTTTTTTTTTATTTTTTTTTTTATTTTTATTTTTATTTTTATTATAATCATGCTTTTTCCTTTTATTTATAACTCATGTTATTAATAAAGACACACTCTATCGTAATGTAAATTAATTATTATTAATGTAAATGTTCCAAAAAATACTTCATTTGCATTCATTTTGGATAATTATAACATTATGCAATATTTAATTAGTATATGTATATATAAACAGAAAGGAATTCATATATTACAATAATGATGGTATAATAATAAAGGGTGTTTTTTCATTATTGATTGTTCATTAAATATTATATAATATTATATGATACTGCTTATATGTGATGTCGACACTTGTGTCACTTATAAAATATTACCTTAACTTGTATCTCATATCAAAATAATATGTAATAATATTTTTAATGTCTCTCTCATTGCCTCTCTCTCTCTCTCTCTCTCTCTCTCTCTCTCTCTCTCTCTCTCTCT
>JAQIWM010000046.1:0-18732 GCA_034695285.1 Eniochthonius minutissimus | reverse complement strand
GTTTCTCTCTCTTCCTCACTCACTCACTACTCTCTCTCTCTCTCTCTCTCTCTCTCTCTCTCTCATTCTTATTCTCATTCTCATTCTCTCTTCTCATGATCACATTTGCATGAAGCACATTAATCCTATGGGGGAATGAACGCATCGATTAAGAGGCGTTTCTATTGTGCAAATGACTCTCCAATCGCATCTTTAGCATAACAATAATTTGGTATTGAAAACCACGCCTTTACACTCCACCACTTCAATGCGTGTAATATTTGTATATTCACCAAAACTTTGCGCTTTTTTCAATTTCTTTTGATTTTCTTTTTGATTAAATAAATTTAATAATAAAATGCATCATAATCGACCGCATTTATAAATATATAATAATACTCTATTTAAATGTCATGTTTCATTATTTTCACGCTCAAAATATAAAAGTGTTAATTGATGTAATTTGGGCATTTGGTAAGTAATACAATGTATTAGCATATTAATAAGTAAAGAAATTATATATAAATAATTTTAATAAGTAAATAGAACATAATACAAGTAATTATTTTGGCCTAATTTGCTATTTATTAATTGTATAACCAATTAAGTAATTTTTTTTTATAAATATAAAAGTACACCATTCACTTACACCGCAATTATCGTTTAATGCAATTTATTTACAATGAAATACTAAATCATTTTAATAATAAACTTTTTAAACTTTAAACTTTTTTCTTATTATAAATGAATAATTTGCATAAAATCAGGTTAATCATATGTTCATATATATCACTTCATATGAACAAATATTCATTTTGCATAAAAGTTAATTAATTTTTCTGAACAAATATAAGGAAATTCTTTAATAATAATAATCACACATATTATCTGTGTATTAATATCATTGAAATTTTCATGTTACAATTTAAAGTGAATTAAATAATCTGATGAATGGAATATGATGATGAGTGTATGATTCACGCACAGAGCGGAGACACACAATTCGTGACTCGAGGGAGTGTGAGTCCCGTGTTAAGATATGAATCAAATCACGTATCACATGCAATAGGAATGAAACGGTGCATCTTATAAATGTTTCAAATGTAATTTGTATCATTTTTTAGACTCAATAAACTATTCATTAGTATTAAACTAGTATTAAATAGAGCTAAAATGCTACAATTACACCACAATTATTAACAATAAATCTTTTAAATCCAATCTCTTTTGTAATAAATAATAATAATAATAACTATTTCTTTTATTTGATCACTGTGTTGACGTTTTGGTAATTAATTACCTTTTTGTTTGACTTAATTATTTTGCTATTATTATTATTATTATTAAAAATATTTAATCTTTCCTTAATTATAATTGGATTTAAGTAATTATTATTAATTACAAAGTAAAGTTTGCATAATATATTAATAATATAAAAATTAAAATATATTATTTAAAAATAACATTATTTTAGTCTTTTAAATTACCGCATAATTTTATTGAAAATTTATATTCCTAAAAATGGTTTGGATTATAACATTTGTGTACATTAAAAATTAGAGTGCGGAAATTAGAAAATGAAAAATATTGAATAAATTACTAATATTTGTGAGAAAAACTAAAAATATTTACAATTGAGATAAGGAACTGTTACTATTTTTGTATCTTATTTTTGGGAGAAAACGTGCCTATAATAGGGCCAAAAAATGGCTGATATTAAAGTAAAATTATTAATTTGATGTGATGTAAAGATTTTTACATTCAGACATTGATAGTCAATTGTGTGTTAATTCGGAACCAATTCAAAGCGCATTTTAAAATCGCCAAAAGATATATATATATTTTATTATAAGAGAAAAGTTCATATTTCAAAAGTTTATTACTATGGGCTCATGAATAATTTCTTTTGTGGAATCGACAATCCTCTTTTAAGTCTAACTAGTAACTCTAAGTTTCAACTTTTGTTAGAAAAGGGTTACACAACGTTATTTGTGCTTCCTTTTTGTGTCCTAATCTCAAACCTGTAATTTGCAGTAATACGCTTAAACCTGCAATTGGCATAAAGAAGAACTAACTAAAATATACGAGAATTATTATCATGCATATTACAGGGCTCTAAAAATTTAGAGCTCAGAGCATATATAATAATCCTGTTTTGTTTTTTAGACGTTTCCGTTTTAGACGAACGCAAAATTGTATATACATAGTACATAATGAACATCGACAAACGGAACTTAGATTTGTATCTACAAAATATATGTAAAAAAATAGAGGTATACTTTTAGAGCATATGTACTTTGTTTGTCCGTTAAAAGTAATCGCTGCAAAATTAGAATTGCAATTAAAAGCCGATAGATCGATATATTGAATTGAATATATTGAAAGAGGTCAAAAATAAATAATTTTGATGACTTTTGAGTTACCACCCATTATGAAAACACCTTTTGGACGCACTCTTAGAATTTGCTAGTTAATGATGTTCAGCACGATATAACATCAATAGAGAGAGGTTCAACTCAAATGTTCGAGCAATAGTTAAGGAAAAAGCTTTTGATTATTCAATTTAACCGACATATTGATTTTTTTCATATTTCCATTCTCATGATGACATTACAGTGAATTCATTCATGTGCCCACGACCAATGAGGAACTAATAGTAAATTGTTCACTGCTTCTAACTATTAAATAGCTTTAAACTAAAAAATGCAAATGAGAATTATTAATATGCAATTATAAAATTGACTATAATAACGTTTTATATTATTTTTCAATGCTAAAAACATGATTAAAATCACATTTAATTTTTATCATATACAATCACAAGTGCTTAAACATCATTACTGAGCGATTATGTAATTTGTAAATAGTATAGCATAGTATAGCATTTGATTCTATTCCACATCCCTCCCAATTGAAGAAAGAGGCAGATGCGGTTGTTTTTTGTACTCATTTCTTTTAAACCATGGCTTTAAAGTGCTTTAGAAAATAAAATTACATACGGGGTGTATATTTAAGTTATCATTCGCTTAGCAACACATACAACTATACTATTCTCATGAATAAAAATTGTTATTACACTCTGATATTTAGTATTAGTATAATATAAATTCAACTTTCCAATGGCCAATTTTGCTTTTAAGTAATTGCCTTTAATTAATGCTCTCTCTTTTTTTTGATAATTGTTCACTCTCTTCATTTTTATAAATGGATGTGGTTTTAAATTGGAAGTGACTCTTATATAATTATTACGATAAAACTCATAATCACCTAATTGCTGATGATAAAAAATAAAAAATGCTAAAATTGTCAGTTTTAAATATTGTATTTATTAACCGTTAACATAAAAGAATTTATCATTTTTAAGTTTAATATTATTATTTATTTCAAAAATTGTCAGTTTTAAATATTCTATTTATTAACCGTTAACATAAAAGAATTTATCATTTTTAAGTTTAATATTATTATTTATTTCAAAAATTGTCAGTTTTAAATATTCTATTTATTAACCGTTAATATAAAAGAATTTCACATTTTTAAGTTTAATATTATTATTTATTCCAAATAAACAATCATTATCGTTATTTAAATTGAATTTAATAGTTAATGAAATATTATAAATTAAAATAATTTATTATAATTATTATTAATATTATTAATATTATGTGTAAGATAATTTTAGAGTAATGTCAGTTAAACATAATAAAAAGTTTAACTATTTATGGATATGTAATTATATTTTGACTTAACAATAGTTTTTCTAAAAATGTTGCCTCATTTAAAGCTTTAGTAAAAGTAATTATACAATAAAAATAATATAAATTAAGGAACAAACATGTTAGTTATATTAATTCTTAAATTATTAGAGATATAATATTTTAATATTCAATCTTAAGCCGTTATATACGATTGGAAAAAAATTTTATTATCATATTGATTATGAGTTTCAACTTTTACCATGTATTGTATTCTGTGAGTTTAACTTTTATGTGTTTTTTATAGTCTCGTTTATTGAGCATGAATTGTGTTTCTTAAATTAACAACAATTAACCTGTTCAATTACTGTAG
This sequence comes from Eniochthonius minutissimus, assembly GCA_034695285.1. Taxonomy (NCBI): domain Eukaryota; kingdom Metazoa; phylum Arthropoda; class Arachnida; order Sarcoptiformes; family Eniochthoniidae; genus Eniochthonius; species Eniochthonius minutissimus. Next base: position 14,688 of record JAQIWM010000046.1, on the reverse strand, counting down.
TTTAAGTTAAATTTTACAATGGTAAAAAGAGTACAATCCCTATGTTAGTACATGTTAGTCCTAACATTTGGCATATCATTGACCACCAAAGTTGATGCGTAATAAAAACTTTCCCTCTTCTCTCAAATGGATAATAAAGAAAAATCCCATTTATTATTCCAAGAAAATTATTACTATTCTCTTAAGAGTTGAGTAAAGCATTTTTTGGTCCCTTCCAAAAGATGCAAATCCTATTAATTTTTATAATCTTTTATTTTATAGTTGTCATGCATTATTATTTTGATGGTACTAATAAGTATTATTAGTATTACTAGTATTACTACAGTAATATTTTGATAGTAATTTGGTAACATTTTAAAAAAAAAGATACAGTGCCATATTTAAATTTTTAGTAATATTATAATATAGAAAATGAACTTTATGTAATATATGAACATGTATATTTTCTATATGTATAGTGACTAGTGTCGGACATTTGCAGGTATGAACATGTTAGTTATAGCAGTGTGGTTATTGTTTTGCTCTGTTTCCATGGATTTATTGAAAGTCGGAGATCATTTTTCAAAAAATATAATTTTCAAACGGAAAAGGGCGTATTACGCTGATTAGGAGCATATATTAGCCAAAAGGTATCATTAGAAAAAATGCAAGTGCTATGTATTAGTAGTATAGTAAGCAGTGTATTTCTCAACCGATTATGACAATTATGAATATTAACGCTGTTACTGTAATTATGCTCGCATCTCATTATCGTTATCATGATAATCTGAAAATGCAGAAGCAGGTTGTGAGTTGTTGTCTAGTGATAGTTCTAGTGATAGTTACAAAGAAATTATTTGGGATTGGCGATGCCTAAAAACTACTGTTAGTTTTAAGGTCCTAATTGCAACACGCAATTTTATTATTGTACTACTGTTATAATGCTAACGGGGATTTTGTAAATTGACCTGAGACGGAACCAGAAATTGTTGTGTCGGTGTGTGCGGAATCGTATTAGTGTTTCTATGTCTATGTCCACATACATAGATTTACCACAGACCAAATGATTGCGATGCAATTACAAAATACAGATACAAACAGACAAATATGCAACAAAACTGATGCATACACGTACTACTAGTACATGATGTAATGGACGAAAATATTTTTCTCGTGATGCGTTTGCGTTAATGCGATAGCAGTTTTGTTGGGGTCATCATGAAAGAGAAGTATACAGAGATTGAGTAGAATTGTTAGCGGTAAAGTTCAATAAATGAGCATTATGCGTGCAGCAATAGTTAGTGTGTAGTTTGTGTGGTATTTTTAGTCAATTTTGGAGGGAAATCTCGCACTTGGGACGATCATTTCGAAATAACTTTGACGCTGCATTTATTATATAACTTACACAGAGAAAAGAGCATTTTGCCGCAACTATTGCAGCAAATTTCACAGTTCGAAACACTGAAAATATATTACAGCACTGCAAAAAGGGCGAAGGCATAGGTTCATAGTCGTACATTATTTTCTCACTCTCTCAAAACAAATGACTTAGACGCTGTTATTTGGCAGTAGTTCTCAACTCCCGTAACTATACCAATAAATGTGTGTGTGTGTCTATGTGTGTGTATGTGTGCGTGTTGCGTGTTTGTATATAAATTGCCCAAAAAAAGTTTTTTGAGGTCTCAAAATCTAACAGTGCAACTACTACTTGAAAGTAGTAGACAATTGGGCAGTAGTTAGTATTAGAGTCTGGTTCTAACTATATCTAGTGTACCTTTTAGATTGGGATAAGAAAAGAAGCAAAACAGAGTATATTTGGTGCGGCATTCATTTTGGTAATCATTCAAATGATGGATGTGTTTCTAATGGATGCCTCCTCCTTGTAGTCAACCGACTACTTTTTTAAGCACCCCAAACGTCTGAGTCAATTCACTAGTGCAACAAAATGCATATCAAAAAAATATATAACCAAAATAAAAAAGACCCTTCCCTTTTTAAGATTACATCGTTTTTTTAAGAACCTCCTCCAATATTTCTGTGTATTCACATATACGGCGTTTTTTAACTGTTAAATTTCTATTCATACTCAAAGCGGCGGCATTTTAAAGCATTTTCTCTCTTTTCGGACTGAGTTCATTTTTTACTAGTACCGTGCGATCAAATTCGCATTAAATTCTTGTCACCGCTAATGTATGGGCCAATAAACCCTCATAATCAAGCAAATGGAGAGACAAATCTCTTCTGCAGAGTTTTATTCTGCCGAATTGAATTTTACCGCAAATAGAGTTAAGAAATTTTAATACCCTTATATACACTTATACTTATATAATGATAGTCATATTAAGAGGATAAATACACGGATACTGCGCTATTGAATTAATAATTATCCATCACCGATTTTTCAAATACCGTAATGCTATTAATATATTTAAAACTTTTTTAGGATAAAGAAATATTTCATTTCGGTAAAATGCAATTCGGCCGAATGGCCCATCGCCCAATCTCTATATGGGTGCCAACTTCTTCGTGCTTTAATTTCGCTATGATCTTTGGCGCCTGTAAAGTTGAGCAGTTAAGAAAATTAGTACTTTGTTTGGCATTAGTTATTATACTGTCGTAAAGATCTTAAACTAAACATGTAATAAGTGTTACATGCAATAAGCATAGGTATATGTTTATATACTTTATATACTTTCAGCTGAAGATGTCAATTCGTTTTTAATGATATACGAGATTATTGCATCTCAGGAATTTTAGTTTTTTATAATATCCCGGATGAGAAATATTCCTCAATTGTATAAAACATTAGATATAGTATTGTTCTTTATGTATGTGCGGTAAATATGTTGAATTTTACGCATGAAACTTTCTTTCGCGTAAAAATAGTATTTATTTTCACGTTTTTTGGGGCTATAGGGCGGTGATTAAATATTAATTATCATTCATCCCTCAGATTTTTATCCGCCCTCTTCCCCAATGTCCTTTTAATATATATATATATACACGACCACCTACAAAATTGGGCACTCCTCTGATGACCATAGGGGTTAAAGGTTCACTAAAGTTCTTTATTTTTATACGAATCATGTATTATAAAATATTTAAGCATCAAATTTTATGGTTCCGATTCTTTGCTACTTTCTCATCATCATAACGAGTAATTCACGAGTAATTCACTAGTAATTCACGAGCAATTCACATTCACTTTAAAATAATTTATAAGTCATGCATAGCAATGTGTAAATTAATTGCGAAATGCTATTTAATGGCATATTTAAGACTATATTTTTATACGCATTTAATTATTTATTTATTTATCTATTATTTGAAAAATATATTGCGATTCGATGCGCAAATGATGCATTAATAAATATTATTTATTATTCATATTCATATTATTATTATCTTTTATTATTCATAATCATCACGAATCAATACATTCTATTGATTTATAAAATGACGTAATTGTGTTTTAATTATGATTATTACTTTATTTGTTTATAATTCTTAAGGTTTTAATAAATAAAATTTAATTCAAAAGTTAATAAATTATTGATAAAGAAATCTTTAAAATTCATGACGTGAATTGTTTTTCACAAAACACGATATTTTCATTGATTATGAATTTTTTATTCCCATATTATTATTAAAATAATATATAATTATAATAAAAATGTAAATAATTATGAGAAATGCAATACATATAAACAGAAATTAATTGAATAATTATAAAAAATCTTAACATATGTGTCCGAATGATTAATGCAGAATTTTCTTAATAAATTTATATTCGACGGGAGAAGTATTTTAAAAAATGTGAAAGTTCGCCTCTGTTTGGGCATTACACTTAAATACATAGTTTCGTATGTTTCAATTTTCTCACGACGTAAATGTATATTCGTTTCTTAAGGTTTTGAAAAAATAATTTTCACATCTCTATAAAGGTTAGGTTTTGATGGAAGGTAAAGATAAAAATCCCGACGCTCAACAGCTCAACATCGACCACGTACATATATATATTCAGGTATATACATTGAGCACATATTTATCGCTTAGGGGCAGATGAGACATCTTTAAAAATAATTGATCATTTAAGGTGCAGCTGATAATGTCTCATAGTGATAGTCTTCCAAAAAGATTTATTTGGTCCGGATGAGGTTCTCACTGTCAGTCTTCGCGTAGACACTGTGCTTACTATAGCTAGCTATAGTTATACACTGCGCTTACTATAGTTAGATTCGTCAACAGATTTTCTCATAAATGAAGAAAAAAAATGCTCACAGTAAAATACATATATAACAACTTTCTTCTTATAACTTGTGATAACTATAACTGGTTGATGATGATGGTTGCCACTTTATAGATTTCATTTTTCTCTTTCTCTTTAAATGTCAGCAGACTAAAAATGATTGGAATTAAATACATGGAAATAATTTAAGAAAAGTTAATTAAAAATAGATTATTATTTTTTACAAATCATTGCACTCTCTCTTAAAAAGTGAGGTCATTTCAATTTATTATTATTATGTTCTCTCTTAAAACTTCTAATTTAAGTGTCACCATTATTGAAAATGTTAACCCAAACAAATATTCAATTAATATACATTAAGTAATAGTTAGTTTATTAATGAAGGAAATTGAAAAAAAATAAAATTATTTATTAAATATATTTACGTCTATAAAAATTCAAATATAAAACTGATATTAATAAATACATTTCCATTCATGAATATATATTGCAATAAAAAAAACTAAATTCCATGTAAATATTATACCGAATATTAGCGTCTAATGAGAGAAAAAGGAACACACAAATTCATTGATTATCAACTTAATTACTATTCTCCAATAGATTATCATGATTGCAGCTGTTCTAATTAAGCTCTTAATGGGAAAACAACAAAATAGATGTTGTTTCAGATTCCAGATGCCAAAAGTTAGCATCATGTTGCAAGTTACAAAGTTAGATCTGTATTACATGATCATGATGTACTCCGCCTCACAATACCGACTAAAATTACCTAAAAAGCGATTGTCGGATCAAGTTTTAGGTTCGTACGTTCAGAGTCAGGGTCATCGGGATATTTAAGAATTATCGTCGGTCATAGCATCACTGCCTTATTTTGCTATTATACTAGTGAATAGTGAAACCCCCTCTCTTGAGGTTAATGAATTAAGTTGTGATCATACCCTCCCTATCACTGCGGCTATAATTATCCAAATTAACTAAGGTTTTGTTTTCACAAATTATCACAAATTTTGTAAATTAGCGATGGCATTAACATGTAACATCATGGTTATGAGCATGTAGATATTAGAGACTTTTAGCCATGGCATTAACATGTTACATCATGGTTATGAGCATATAGATATTAGAGACTTTTCTTTCTACTAAAAGAGTTACATGTTACTCTTTATCTGCTAAATCTGTTACTTTTGCATGCAATTGCATGCTTATATATTATGTATATATTTACTGCACGTGATTCTAACAATTAACTATGTTAATGGCAATCATGAGGAAGTTTAAATGATAGCTTTTTCTGTTAATATTGAATTAACATTAACAAAAAACATACAACAATGGTATCAGTTTTATGATCCTATATTATTGTATAATGGAAAAATTCAATATGGTATAATATGGTATATAATATGGTATATTGAAATTTTATTTTATTTAACGTGTAACATGAGATGAATAATAAACAGAGTCGCAATTTAGTAATGCACGACATGAAACATTTACTTTTCTTAATATTTTATTGAATACCTTTTACTATTGTTGATGATGGTGATGGTGTGAATACAGCAGAAATTGGTATCGTGCAGTAGTAACTTAAGATCTGATGCATATTGCGTATTCGGTGCACTCTGTATTTCGGTACATACTGTATTTAGTACTGCATTTGCATGCCAATATGCAACTTTATCTCTGAATATATAATGAGTCTATTTTGTTTGAGAAAAGAGACAATCACGGCACAGAAATAGTTAAAAAGGTTATTCCATATGCAAAGTTAACCTTACCAATGATACACATGTAATATGGAAAAAGACATTGTACAGTATGCATGACAAAAACCAATAATACTAAGACTTTTCTTTATCCGGTCCATAATGCTAGTATATAATGTAAGGTGTAACTTACAGGTATATTACAGGTATATATATATATGCATTGAACAATAATATGTTCTCATAATACCCTTTATCGTTTTCAATAGGGTTTGTAATTAGGGAGAGAGAGAAATAAGAAATAAGATAAAGAACATTTTTAATTGCATGTACTCTCATAATATTATATAACGTCGACAGTAATCATTTGCGGATGTCCAAACATAACTCTATCATGGGGCATACCCTAATACTAGTAAACTCTGGTCCATGGTATACTAGTATTACATACATACCAGTGTATGTTCACTCTTCTGTGCATGGTATAATAGTAAAACGAAAGAATTATGGTCATGTTAATTGGATGTTGTAAAATAGTTAATGTTCATGAAGAAGAAAATCCAAAGGAAATTTTCTCATTTAACAGCCCATTTCTTTCTTTTATTAATTACTATGCCAATTCAATCTCTTTACCTTTGACCATTATACTTATACTACCACTATACTAATGTACTAATGTACCGTTTTGTACATGTACATGTACATGTACATCCGCTTAATCAATTCATGACTCATAAATCCTGATTACAGTAAAATCTTTTCCCATGATCATGATTCTTAATAATTTAATAGCTCTTCAAAAAAATTTAGCACATTTTACTGCGAAATTAATCTTTTAGCATACATCTGCAACAATACACACGTGCATTCTTTTAATATTTATGTGAAAGAATTCATGTATCATTATGAATGTAATATCTAATTAAATAAAGACATGAATATTTAATAAGTGAAGAATGAGAAAAATGTTCTCATAATATTCTTCACTAGTACTAGTACACCTCTAGTATCCTCAATAGTGCATATATAGTGAATATTAGAGGATAGTGTAATTATAAATTAAAAGAAAAATTATTTATTATGCGAAAGGTATTTCTTCAAACATATTATTTTTTCAAAATAAATATTAAACGTGTCAAACTATAAATATAAATAATTAAACTCATTTTAGTTTTTTAAAAACATAATTTATAACAATCTGATTATATATACACAAATGGCATTACTCTGATGCTAGTATATTATTATTATTAAGTAAATTAAAAAGCAAAGATTTGTTAAACAAAGGTGAAAGGAATAAAGGAGTGGTTGAAAATGAAGAACATGATAGTGTGATGTAATGTACTAGTAATACAAGCATAGTAATACAAGCAAATTTGGCCATAATGAAGATGTCAGTTGAGTTCGATGGGCGTACTGATGACGCAAAATTATCCCTTTGCTCGATATTTTTCTTGTGTTAAGACTAACTAGTAAGTCATTTAACTGCTTAAATATTTCCTTTCACATATCCCGACTGAACTGGTACTTTGCAAATTGTTAGTCCCATGCAGTACTTTGCAGTAAATCAGATTCTCTTCTAATGCCATGCTTTGGTTTCACCAAAATTTATTTACTACAATTTGTTCAACACTGTGCTGAGAGGAGTTTGAGATATGTAAATGGTCCTTTCACTGTAGACTCAATAATGATGGCCGAAAAGAGTGTAGTACTAGTAATACTTTACCATGAAGCTTAAGGCTGAAGCAATAATAATTTTCAAATACATCTTAACAGCAAATGCTCAATTACAAGGCACAAGTTTCTGTGCTCTCCCCCCGTGTAATGTTAATAGTTAATAGTTAATAGTTCAAGTTCATTAAACTTGTCTTTGAAAAATTAAGACATTCTCCGATCGGTCAAAAAAATTTCTCTCTAAATCTGAAGCTTTAAACATATTTTATATTTAATTATATTTTATTTAATATTTCATGATTATACGTTTTGTGAAAAAAATTCACGTCTTAATAATTATTTACTCCTTTTACGTGTTCACTTTTACGTGTTTAGCATATAAATTGTGTCAATTGTTTTCACAATTTTTGTTTAAGATTCGTGATGATCTCATAAATTAATTTATTGATATAAATCTTATTTTTGAGAATATTTTTAATTAATCGTTTTAGTTAAATGTGAGAAATATTTAATAACATACTTTTGAAAAAACCTCTGAAAAAACTATAAGATATAAAACACATATGATACACATATGTATACAAATTTCAGAGCAAAGTAGTGCCAAATGGTCATTTCCTTTGTTATAAAGCTGCAAATATCGCACTATCTTCGATCTATAGTCATTATCTAACTAGTAAACCATTGTGCTGATGATCTCACATTTTGGTTCTCATATTTGATGATGACCTGCACCATGCATTGTGTAAATAAGTATCTGTAGCTCATTGTATACTTTATGTACAAAAGTATACAATGACATTATTGATAGATTGTGCTATTAGTTTGGCACTCTGTGAATAAAAGTTACAGCGATGTTAACTTTTTTTATTATCCCTCAGTTAGCTGATGGACCCATACGGAGTTTACACATTTCAGAAGCTGATTGGAGTTTTTTGTAAAAGGATCTTACTTTAGCACGCTAACTTGACATTTTAAGTGCTCCGAAGTAAAGTGAGAAAGGGGCAGAGATGGTGAACTTTAAGGGAGGTCTTCACCATCACACATCACGCTTTATTGATAATCGTATTTCCACTGTGCTATACCATTGGTCAGACTTTTTATGTCAATAAATGACAACAATAAAGAGTACGATTCATGCATTAAGGCAATTATTAAAACTTTGCTTCAATTACATTTCACTCAATTATGATACATTATTATCGCGCGTACAGTCACTACTACAGGCTACACCAAAAAGTGGGCCCTAAAATTAAGGAATTGGGAATTAATTGACAATTAAATGGGAATTAATTTTTTATTTCAAATTTCTATTTATTATTCTAAATTTGTGACTTTTGCTACTATTTCACATTTTCATATTTAATATTTTAATTAATGCACGTGCAGAACACAAAATACACTTACACGTTTAAAAGGATAGAGAAAGTTGTTAAATTAAATATAAAAATTTGAAAAAGTAGCAAAAGTATGCTTTAAATTATTAAAATCATCAGACTCAATATGAACCAAGAATTTTTCAATATTTTTCAATAAATGAATCAATGTTTTTCATTTCTTTATCAGTATGATTATCTTCCATGTTTATGTCACTGTTTTAATCTTTGTCAAAGTTGATACTCATGAGGAGGGCATAATAAAAAATATTTTATAAAATAAAACAATTGTATTGCGGGGGGCTATACAATAGACAGGTGATTGTACGCGCGATAATGTTGTATTACCGTAAAAGTGTTAATTTATATAGATATACGTTAGATTACATTAACTGCATTAATTAAAATTTTGATTTATTTAACATCTCCACACAATCAAATTACCACTTCCGCACCATTGACCGCTTAATGCTAATTAGAAGCGGCAAAATAAATTTTACTTTATATTCGTTCCCATATTTTTTGAATACATATAATTACATATAAAGAATATAGAGTATAATAATAATAATGTAATTCATTCGTTTTTTCGTTTCATATTCATATTCATTTCTTTAGCTATTCTCTTCTAATTCCACATTTCTAAGAATAAAGCCCCAATGAATGGTTGTCTAAGAGTGAGCATAGTTAATAGAGAGGATGGTAACTTTCCCATGCATGTCACATTCTTGACACTTAATTATTTATGCAAGAGACTGAGAGAAGTAAAGATCGCACTCTAATTCAGTACTTCGCACATGTCACTGACGAAGCACTAGCACTAGCACTAGTAATTCAGGTAAAAATAATGTATGAATAAAAGTTGAAAAGTAAACAGGTTGATCATTATGATTGATTTAGTAATAAATAGTTGTAGGTTATGTCAAGCGGCATGACAATTCCCTTCGTCTCATGCAAACGCGCAAATTATAGACATTTCGTATTATATTTCCTTTCGTCAGGAAAATCACACTGTGACTTTGACTTTGCATGTCACTGATGGAAAGAGACACTCACTAATCAGAGAGATTCTTTTGACCTCTTAATTTCTTATTCTATAACACTACACTTAAATTCTGCCATGTTATTCTTTCATCTTATTATTATTATTTCTTTATTTATTTACTAATGGAACACACCTAAAGCTGTTTTTATTTACACTAATATTTTACAACATGTATAAAATGTGTATATACATTTTTTTTGTTTTTATACATGTATATACATGTGTAAAAAGTATAAAAAATAATCAAATGTTCACTATAGTATTTTGATGCTTAAGAAAGCGTAAATTAAAACAAGTGTAAATAAAAACAGATCCAAAATGCAATTATTTATTATCCACAAAGTTATGTCTTTCTCTAGTGTCAAACTATTTTAAAAACTTTATTTATCTCAAATTTCATTATTGTTAATCTTTAAAGATGACATTACCTATCGCAATGTCATAACTCATGATATGATAGTTGATAAATAATTATTAGACACAAAATTAATTTTGTGTTTTCATATTTTTCTTCTTTAATACAATATTAGGGAATATATCAGTATTTCAGTATCAGTACTGAGTCTATGATGTTTCTATTTGCAACAAAATATCAATTGATTTAAAATTTAGATTTATATTTTATTAGAATAATTAATGATTGACTGTGATCGCAAAAATGTACTCAATTTACCATTCATCCCACGATTTGATAATGACAGGAAACAAGATTAGGATAAGGAAAATAGTACTAGAATAGTACTTGTGGTTAAGTTAAAGTAAATCCTTATCTGAGCTATCTTCATTTGTGAGTTGGGAGAAAGAGAAATGTCTTTAAAACTTGACTATGTCTACTAAAATAACTAGAGACTAGTCGAGTACAGTACAGATGCAGTAGCAATATACAGTAGTATATTTCAATTGAAAAAAGTAGTGTTCATCATCATAGAGACTGGAGTTTTCACTGATATGGCATCAGTGATTTAGCCCTGAGGCAAATGAGTAGAGAGTGTAGATAAGAAGGTTTTGAAGAGAGTTTAAAAGACTATTTTTTCATTACTATCTGTCGCTTTCACCTTGTTTACCAACCATCAACTATGAAAGTAATTAATCAAAGCAATAAATTAAATTTCAAACAAAAAGAAAGAGAAAGAAAAGCACACTGTAATTAACTTTCAAGCGAGTTGCTAAGTATATAATAATAAATTCTTAATGAGGGTGGAGCCTATGATCATACACATATAGTTAGGGATAATGTCAAATTATTTCTTTGGTGACCACCCTCACAGTGAAAGTTCATATTCAAATGAATCGCTAAAATGAGTGACTCTATGAGAGGCTAAAGGTATTCATCATTTGACTGAGTTTTTTATTCCTATGAATTTACACGTCAAAAGAACGACACTAAACATTTCGTGCGGCGCATCATCATCATCCTGTCTTCTGTCGTGGCGCATCACTGACTATGAATAGAAGTAGTGAAAATGGTGTCATTATTACATAAAATAACTTTCCGCATTCGCAATCTCACAGCCAAAGACTTTCTTCTCTGATAGAGGACCACCATTTGTGACTATATGCAACTTGCAATGGATAACTATCACAATTTCCCTTTCAATAATGTCACTGAAGACTAACTTTTTTCTTTTTTTACTGCAAAATGTTACTATGTACTATGTATTAATGTAACTATGTATTGCATAACACATAAATAGCATACCATTTAAGTCTTTTTAACTATAGCTATTTTAGAAACACCATAGTTATTAAATGCCATGATTAACGTACAGACGTTGAAGAATATCATTATTTTGCTAATTTCTAAAAGAGTGTGAAAAAACGTTTTGAATTTATTTCTAGTTATAGTTATCGTTAGTTTTATTATTGCTCTTTATTCCTGTTCGTTGAGCTTTTGTAAGCGTTCACCTTCTCTCTCATCTCATCCAACCATGAACAACTTAAACTAGTAAATTAATTTTAACTTTGAATTATTGAATATAATGCTCAACTGTGCAAGTTTTGGCTGCCTCCGGGCATTTGCTTGTGTTTTATAGATATTTTTCTCTTTTATGAACGTTTGCAATAGTTTGAGCACAATGGGGAATGAGACTCTCTCGGTTCAGTTTATGAGACGCTACGAGCACACTACTAGTAGTAGTCTACAACACACTAGCACTACTACACACTAGCACTACGCTGCTACGCACCATGGGAACTAAAATAGTTAAATTCAGTGGCAAACAGATAACTTCCGGAGGACCTTTTTTGTCAAATTATTATTTATTAATTCAACTATTTTAGAGCTGTCAAATGACTTAAATGAAGCACCCATTTTCTTATAAAAGGCACTTACAACTATTATCTAGTAAATAGCACGTCGCGTAATTGGTTAATGAATATTGTTCAACCTTTGGGAACGCTTTTCTCTAAGTCATAAATACACACAAATCAAAGTCATATTTATTACCAGCAATTGAAAGCAATACATACATATCCACACAATTTTTGTCGGTAATAGCCCCTCAGAGCAGTAGTGTATAAACTATTCGGGCACATGCGGTCGGCCGGTGTGCCCCGTTGTACCCCCCAGGCCCTGACAGGTAATCATCCGCGACTGTAATATATTACCATGTTTCAAAGTCATTACTTGTCTTGGCTCTATTGGGTCCATGTGATGGGAAACTATTAGAGAATAGACTAATTCATGTTCATTTTAGTTCGGTTTTGTAATGATTGCAATTTATATTTTGCTACCGCATGAACCTTTAACAAACTTATGTATAACTTGTGTTATACTATAGTATTATTATTATTATTTTTTAGGGGGAACCGCGATTTGCGTAACTCTTTTGCTATTGACTAAAAAATCTCAATTGAGTGTGCTTTTTACATATTGATGTTGAAATGTTATAAAATAAATGAACTTTTTCAAACTTGAATCATGTGATGATAATAATTGTGTAGTAATCATAATAGTAATATTGTAATAGTAATTATAACCCAAACCCATAAATGAAACAAATTCGTAACGCTCCAAAATCTAAGACGCGGTTCCGTATGCAATTCTTTGTGTAAATATCTCATCATCAATGCCATTAAAAGTGATTATTTATTTTATTCACTAATTAAACAAACTTAATATTATTGCATGCAAAAGTAATAATTACACTGTGCCCATTGTAGAGAAAGGCGCAGTACTATGTTATAGCATTAAATAAAAATGAAATAAAAATATACATTCATCGGCGTCAGCGTCTAAATGGAAAGTAATAATTATAGTTTTGCATTATTAGAAATTCATTAATTTCCTTTTTTATTGTGAGTTATTTTATCATCTCTAATAACCGGCAGGTGTAGTTAGAGATGACTAAATAACTCATTTTTTGTTCATGTTATCCAAAGAGAGCCTTTTTACTACAACGCTAGTTGCAGGTATACTCAGTATACTCAGTATACTCAATACAAAGAGTCTCCACAGAAGTGGCACACAGATACTAACCCCCGTTTGTCAATGAAATTAGAGTATAGGGATTGGATATATACCGGCAAAAGGCGGGCCAAAGGTGTGCACATTTTGGAGAAATGATCAGAGCATGATTGTAGCATGGTATAGATGGTATTATTAAAAAGAAAATGATTCCAGAACATCGAGAGCCTCCAAAGTAAACCTGTACTAGTGTCTGTGTATGTTTTTTTTTCAATTCGGCGCAATTAATTTTTTGGCATTATATTTTACTCATATATACTGATGCCGATGCTAATGCCATTATATTATTATTGCAGAAATGTGATTCCATACATGTTGGGACATTGGAAGTTCTGCAAAACTCGAAAATCGACAACAAATTAATTATTGCTAAACCATTACTATGTTAAATTAACTATTACTATGTGCTCCGAGTATTATATTTCATTAAGTGTTTCGTGCACAGTCAATTGCATCATTTGCGTTTTGTTAATGATTATCATTTGCAATCACCCATCAGTGTAAATGATATTGTAAATAATAAGAAAAATAATTTCTTTATTATTGGAAACTTCCAATTGACCATCATCAATTGCAATAATATTCCAAACGCCATGAATCATTTGGGAACAATGTATGCGACGAAACGTCGACGAAGAAATAGTAAAAGGTATGTAATAGTAAAGGTATTAATTAATGAGTCAATTATTTCCAATTCCATTAAAGCGCTTCATCCTTTTTTTAATTTTATCACTGAATTAATCTCTAAATAATGTCATGATATAACAATATATCAATAGTGCCAAAGGGAAGATTATTATTTTTTCACTCATAATTTTTAAATGAAACTTTTTCGCAGAGACGTTAATTTAGTTATTTAAATGGTTACAAAAGTAACACGTAATATTAATAAATCAGGATTTAAAAAAGTTATCACCCTCAAATATGATTACTGCTATCAGTGGTTAATTTAAAGCAAATCTGTACAATTTTCGAATTAATTTGAGATAACAGAAAATTATGAGTTAACAAAATACTTGGTTTTGGGATAAATAAATGTGTAATGAATTTAAAAGATCATATTTCAAGTATTAAAAATTAAAGGTTTTCTTAAAAAAAAAACATTATAAGAGCTCTCTCTCTCTTAGTCTCTCTCTCTCTCTCTCTCTCTCTCTCTCTCTCTCTCTCTCTCTCTCTCACTCTCTCTCTCT
>JAQIWM010000045.1:0-18915 GCA_034695285.1 Eniochthonius minutissimus | reverse complement strand
ATGTAATTCGTGCACTAATTATTAATTCCCATAAAAATAACCATCATTAAAATAGTGGGATTTCCAATAAAATCCTTACTTTAATAATAACACGTATTACATAGTGCAATAGTGTAATAGTGCAAATTATTTTATAATTTCTTTGAGCAGAGGAATTTACTCAAATAGCGTATAGAAAATTAAAGGGATGCTGAAACAATAAAATAGTTTCAGTGAATAGTTTATATGTTTACTCCGTTGGTTTTCCTTATCATTAAATACTCATCATCATAAACTGAATACACATAAAAAACGTTACAAAAAATGGAGGTATTCATCAGCTGTTGTGTTGTAATAATAATAATTATAAATATAATACTAATATAATATATATATAATATAATATATAATATATATATAATATATATAATATATAATTATACAATAATATTAAAATAATTATTACTATTACAACACAACAGCTAATGAATACCTCCATTTTTTGTAACGTGTTTTTTATGTGTATTCAGTGTATGCTCATCATGATAAATAATTTTAAATACTAAATTCTTTCCTTAACATATTTTTTTTAAATTATTAAATTTATATAATTCTTATTTATCATTATGTGTTTTACCACAATTGTATCATAGTAATTCATAAGAGTGATGAGAAAGTGACAAAATTAGTTTTAGTAATAAATAATGGAAATAAATGTATTTTATTACTTACATCAATATTGGGATGATTATCAAGACCCACGAACCAAACATTTTATGATATGTCGTGTTGCTCTGTGGCAATTACTAGTATTAGTTGGTACTTTTTTAGTATTAGTTCTTAAAATTATTCCAAACATGATGAAATACCGGAAACCGATGGTACTTCGACGTCCAATGCTATGGTATAATATTTTAATGACACTTATCAATGGATTCTTTTTTTGTTATTTTGTATTACAATTTAATTATGGTGAAAATCTTCGGAACTTTGATTATCCTAAATTTACGGACACATCTCAGGAGACAATGAAATACATTACAATGTTTTACATTTATGTATGGACCAAAGGTATTGATCTCATGGATACAGTATTTTTTGCATTAAGAAAAAAGTATTCACATATGACATTTTTGCATCTCTATCATCATTCAATGGTTCCAATTCTCGGATATATGGTTGGCAGAGTTAATCCAATGATAGGATTTATTTATCTTTTTGGTCTGATTAATACCTTTGTTCACACAACAATGTACTCGTATTATGCTCTCTCTGCGTTTGGTCCTTCAATTCGGAAGTACCTCTGGTGGAAGAAGTATATTACTCAATTGCAAATTGGTCAGTTCGGTATTTATATTGTTTATGTAATAATATTGGCATTAAAACAACGCTATTATCCACCGTTTTGGCTGTACTTTGGTATTACTCAACCGCCGTTATTTTTTATTATGTTTTACGATTTCTATAAAAGAGCATATAATAAAAAAAATTAAAGAATCTAAAGGATTTTAGATTTAAATAAATATATTATCATTTTTTTAGCTTTTGTATTAAGATATTATTAATAAATATTATTTTCAATTTCTATTATTGAATTATAATTATAAATAAAATTATGAACTTAAAAGTACAGTAGTTACAGTGAAATCTGTCTACATTGAATATGGAAAGTACCGATGATTTAAACGGTACTTGCCGTGTTCAATGTAGACAGGTTTTACTGTAGTCTAAAAAGAGTGTGATTATCTAAGTCTATGGGGAGAACTTTAAGACTTAGAAAATTCGTTGATAAAAAATTAAAATATGATAAAAAGATATCAGAACTGATATCAGTTTATTAAAAATTATTTTTCAAAGTTTTTCTTATTCATAGTGTTTGTTGTTTAGAGTTAACAAAACATCACTTTTGTCTTTAGTATATGGGCGTTCGTTTTTTGTGATTATTAAAGTGGAAACTTTAGCGTAAAAATACAGTTGAACAGCTTTTTTTAGTTATATAATACATAACTAAAAAGCATTAATTAATAAGAAAATATATGCAATCGTCATAATGTGAATTTGGACACAATTAAATACTTATGTGTTATTAGTTTTAATAATTTCTTGGATTAAATGATTCATTTCTATCATTAAATTGATAATTTAATTATGTATTATATAACTAAATCAAAGCGGTTCAACTGTATTTTTACGCTAAAGTCTCCACCATAGCGATTATATGAGAATAATTTATTTATTTTAATTTAATTGTGAACAAAAATTCATTAATAATTGTGAATAAATAAGTGGATAATTCATCGTTATCTTAAAGGTAATTAATATTTTAATTTATTAAAAGGGTCGTGATTTTTAAGGAATAGTTTAAGTAAACATTTAATTAATTTGTAAATTAAATAAAATTAAAGTATGGAATACTAATATCTCTATCTGATTCTTGGAATGAGATACCGGATAATAATTTTCAATTTTATAATAATTTAGTTAACTCAATGGGCAGGAGATTTGAATTAGTTATTGAAAAAAACGGGAGACACACAAAATATTAATTGTAATTTAATAGAAAAATTTGTATTTATAAAGAATATATTTTTAAGTTTTATAATAAAATAAATAAGAAAAATATATTTATTATTAATGTTATCTATTTTATTATAAAACTGATAAAAAGATTAAAAAATAAAATTATTGATAAGAATTATTGAGATAATTTTTTAATCATCGGTCACACTCATTTTAGACTATCTGTACATTATAAGTGTATTATTGCGCGTTTATGCGCTTTACTCAAAAAAAACTATTTCTCTTATATTAATATTAATAATATATTTTTAATTTTTGGATATATTTTTTGATAAAAAATAATACCGGATCTTTCGTTGATCGACGCACACCCAATTAAAAGCACACTGTGCTTAATTTTGGGTGTGCTTTTATTCATAGAATTTTTCCTTGAAAAAGATTCCAATGGAAAATTTTAATATCATTATCTAGTAGTGATATCTCGACACGTGTAATTCTCATCTGTTCTCATTCTCATCAGTCACACATAATTTCATTTGTTTTTCATTTCATTTTCTTTAATTGTCTTTTAATTTTTTTAAATGAGACAGAAATTGAAAGCGATGATGTTGAGATAGAAGAAGACATTGTATATGAATCCGATAATTAAATTCACTGTTATTATTTTAAATTAATTTTATGGTGACAAAATACAATAATAACTAATAAAATTGTTTGAAAATTCTAAGTACATGTGCTTATTTTTGTTTCATTTTTAGCCCCCTAAATAGTTATATTCTAAATATAAGCACATGTGCTATGATTCCGAAAGATCCGGTACATGATTTTTGTTACAAATGATTGAAAAATCCGTTAAAGTATTGTTTTAAAATCTGCTTTAAAATATTTCTTCCAACGATTTATTTAAAAAGCATCTCTTAAGAATTTCATGAATTAAAGTTTATTACAACTATTTCACTATATTTATTGAAAATTTCATTTATGTTAAAGTATGCATTTATTACTATTGATATAAAATTTTCGTTTATTTTCGAAAATGATTTTTAATATTAAATATTTATTCATTTTCTATTTGTTATTATATTATATTTTTGAATTTTTTTTATTTATAAATTATAATTAAATAGTATATCACTCATGTTTTATTTGATGTTATTTTTCTAACATTTAAAACTATTGAATCAAAATATGTGATTTGACTTTTAATGAGTCAATAAACATGCTGTTATTCTATTGTGATGAATTTCCTGTTTCTCAAGTGTTTTCAAGAAACTTACAAGTAAAGGTCTCACGCTATACACACCCATGGGAAACCCTGTGTAATGCCTATAATATATACTCTTACTACTTCCATATACACGTTTAAGTATTTTATCACATTCAGAATATATTTAAATAGTTGGGACACAAAACATAAAAATTGGCCTACAGGAGTTATCTGCATTTTCCTATGCAATGTAATCGCAATTTATTTTCTTTTTGCAGATACAGAGTTCGTTTCGATGTCCCCTATTTTAGTATATCCTGGATATAATCTTTGAAGTGGATACGAAATGTAGAAAAGCGCGATAAAATTTATCAACGATTGAATATTCTCTTAAAAATATTATTTTTATCAAACTAAATGATTGCTGAATAATAATAAATCATAACTATAGCGACCTGATTATGAAAATATTGTTAGTAATGAGCAGAACATAATTTTTCTGGAGATCGTGTGTGTAAAAGTTTTAGTTATTCTTAATAAGTTTATCAATTTAATATCCGTTGAACTTCGATAACAAATTTATCGGATGACATAAAAGTATTTACTTAAGATAATGATACACTGCTATTGCAATGCGTATGGCAAGAAAAGCCGTTGTAGAGCTTTACGAAATAAACTATAGCAGTGTTTGTACAAAATCATATATATTTCTTTACATATTCCTATTGTATTAATAAAGTACGCGTTTGAATTAGAAATCGAAATGCAAACAATTTCAAGTACTCTGTTTACTATTTTGGTAATTGTTAATGGCACGACTGTTAATACTACCTCATCGTTGGAATATCAGACAGATCGTATTAAACTTTTTGACATTAAATCGCTAACATTACACAAAGATCATTGGACGAAGCATCAAAGAAGAAGAATGAAGTAAAGGTTTATAATAATTTATATGGCAATGAAACTGGTGTTAAGAGTGTTAAACCAAAGTTTAAAGTAGGGGATAAAGTTAGAATTTCTAAATGGAAAAGTACTTTTAGTAAAGGATATTTACCAAATTGGACAACAGAATTATTTAAAATTAGTAAAGTTTAAATACATATCCAGTTACTTATAAAGTTAAAGACTGGAATGATGAAGAAGTTGAAGGGAGTTTTTATGAAACAGAATTGGTTAAGTAACATTGGGTAATAAACAGGATGAAGATTATGAAGTTGAAAAGACATTAAAAACTTTAACTAAAAATGGAAAGAAAGAATATTTTGTTAAATGGAAAGGTTATCCTGGATCTATGTCAAGCTGGATACCTGAAGAAAATTTGAAAGATTAATAAACTTCAATTGCTGGTAATTTATCCCAATTTTTAATATCCGGTATTCTATAATGCCCATGTGCTAATGTTGTAATTCCATCGTTTAATATAAGTCTCTTATCATCAAAATTGGATAATGCTACTTTCTTTTGATGTGTTGTATAAACATCTAATTTTTTGGAACCTATTCCATTAAACTCAACAAAAGTTTTAATTTCATTAAACAATACATCTATATAAACTCTAAAAATGTGTATTTTGAAATATGTGATGGAACACCTTTACCCCTCTTTTTTAATTCTGTATAGTTTTCATATTCAATAGAATAAGCATACATTTTAGATCTTAACTTAACAAATATTGTTGCTATAGCATCTGCTGTTTCAATTTTAAAATACCCCAATTTCATAAGATTCTTTTGTTCTATTCCAAATTTATTATTTTCAGAAAAGTTTGATGTATCAAACCATTTGTCTATATCTGGTTTAATGTCTTCATACAAATCTTTATTTTTAATATAAAGAAACCCAGTAATTGTAATAAAGATTACGTATGTGTTTACTAAACCTATTTTTTAAATTAAGGTCGGAGGGGAGAATTTGGGCCAGGGCACATCTACTAATGGCATCCACATGTGTGATACATCGTTGGATTCAGTTAATTAAAAGAATTAGTTTGAGGTGAACATTGGTCATTTAACCCGCCCACTAAAAAATTATTTACAATACAAAAATTCAAAAATTTTTAAAAAATATATATACGGTCCCTAAAAGTTTTTCAGAATATATAAATTGTAGAGCACATAATCAGGGTCATATTGATAAAGGTTACATATTTTTATCTATAAAAAAAATACCTTTGACCTCGTAATGTGACCTCCCATGACCATAAGTTTACAAGCGGGGTATCGATTTACTCTTCTCATCAAGCTGAGTTAAAAGACATTCCACTTGTAGGGGTAAGGTCAAGGAAAGTCACAATAAGAGGTCAAAGGTCACGTGAAGTTTTTCTCGAATCCATTGAAATATAATACAGAAATAATGGAGGTGTGGGGTGGGCGGAGCCTAAATAGTGGCAAAACCGTTAAAAAGATCCTCAGATGAGAAACGTCGGCCGCAGGCCGATGTGACGAGTCTGGCAAAAGCTTTGATAACTTAAAGGTCAAGTGCACTGGATCAGGTCATATGGAATGTCTTTTAACTCAGCTTGACAAGAAGAGTAAAATAATACCCCTCTTGTAAGGGTAAGGTCATGGGAGGTCACATTATGGGGTCAAAGGTCACATGATCGGATCAAGTGGGATATCGTTGCTCTCAGCTCGTCGATTTGAGTGTAATGATGTACATATTGAGAGGGTAGGATCACAGGAACACCCCTAGACCAAATAATTACACCGAGATAATAAACTTTCATAGGTCATAACTTTTGAACCCGAAAAGATAGGACAGATTTGAAAACAGTATCGAAGAGTTTATAAAAAAGGCCAAAAACTTGGCTATCTCACTTTTTACATTTTTGAAAGTTGACCAAAAAGTTGGGTCATTTGACTTGGGTTAACTCTTGATCTAGAAGTCATAGAGGGGTTATAGTAGTGTCTATCTTCCTTGCTCATCATGCTGAATCCTATAATACTTCGATTATCAAGATCGGTCTAGTAGTTTAGCCTGTGTAGTTAAAGTGTACTTTAGCCAAAAATTCAATATGACAAAAAAGTTTCAAAAAATTAAATTAAAAAATTGATATTTTTTAAACAGTTATAGATAAAAATATGTAACTTTTATCAATATGACCATGATTAAGTGCCCTACAATTTATATATTCTGATAAAAATTTTAGGGACCGTATGTATATTTTTTAAAAATTTTTGTATTGTAAATAATTTTTTAATGGGCGGGCTAAATGACCAATGTTCACCTCAAACTAATTCTTTTAAATAGCTGAATCCAAGGATGTATCACACATATGGATGCCATTAGTAGAAGTGCCCTGGCCAAAATTCTCCCCTACGACCAGATCCTTCATGAATCGGTTTAATGTACTTTCAGATAAGCCTATTTTCTTGCATAAAGTTCTCGTTTCTTATTGATTGTTCGGCATTTCAAAACTTTGTTATGTATTCCAACTTATAATCATATATATTTATCAGGTATAATAGGTTTATCTTTCCTATAAACGATTGTATTTAGACTATCACTTGGTTTGTTTGACATTTGATAAGGTTTAAAAATGTTATCAAGCTGCTTGAAATGGTTATATAACGTTTAATTTAGTTCAGGATATCACAGGATATAATGGTCAAAGAGCAAAAGGGGTAGGGGTAAGGGGTGTTGTTGCATGCACCGAAAGCATTTACGCAATCACTTATCGCAGCGCTTAATTAAACCTTTGTTACACAATTAATTTGTAACGTACATCGTGACTCAAGTGTTTAGTTTACATCTTTTACTACATTAATACAAAATATATTTCCATAAAATTACTTCTGTAATATTAAGTATTTTCCCAAAATATAAAACTTTAAATTGTAATTATTATTAATTTAAAAATTCAAAAGTTGTTATAAATTATGCTTATAATATAAAATGTAAAGTATTGTAAAATAATTATAAAATTTTATCAAAATATCAATTCGTAAATTGATATTGAGCGCTAAAAAATTCATTGTGAAATTACCAAATTGTAATTAATATTTATTTGAAACTGGAATCCCCTCTTAATATTCGCTTCTAAATAAACTTTTACTCCACTGATAAGAGTGGCATCGCTTAAACTATGAGACTGTGCTTCGTTTTCATGTTAACATTTGCTTCATTCGCATATACCCATAATGTGAACTTATTGCATCATTCGATTCGTTCTCTTATAAGATCCTAAATAATTAGATTAATTGTGATTATTTGTATTCAGTATTGTTGTGAACTATCGCTGTAAATAAATAACGAAATGATGGACACACAATCATCATTTAATTCAGATTTATCTGATATTGATATTATCAATGAAATGCGTGAGAAAAATCACTTTATTCATGTTCATGAATTGAATATAATGGAAGATGCTCATGTATGGATGAGCGATTGTTTTGGTTCTCGAATGATTATCAAAAGTGAATATTGTTTTTTAATTTTAATTAATTAATTACTTATTTTTTCGTTTTTTCAGAAATAATGATATCTCGAAATGGGATGACGCTAATCCACTGGCAGTGTCTGTCTATGGTGCCCTTAAAACCATGACTGTTCCATCATTAGCTCATAAATTAATTAAAGACGAGGGAATTGATGTCTCCGCAATTTGGTGGTCCGATAATCATTTCGGTAAAATTCAAGTGTCATCAAAAGAGTCTCTCGAAGCGCTTCTCTCAGTTGGATGCATTCCGAAAATGGATTATTTGCTTTTGATCGGTAATTAATTGTATTAGTGTTATTGCATTAATTAATATTAATTTTTCTCATTTCACAGCTTCTGTCATGCAAAAGTTGATGATGAACGGACAATTGTTATCTTTGGGCTCAAATACATCTCTGAGCGTTCGATACCTGCAAATATTGAAGAAATGTATCGCGTGAAAGTACAGCGCGTGAGTTTGGGAATTAATAAAAAGGTGAGCGGTGAGAAATTAGCGTTTTATCAGCTTATTAATAGAGATAACGCGCGAAAATTGATCGGAAGTCGTTAATATGATGACGTATTTTTAACCGATGATGACGGAATCTCTAAATTATATAATGCTGAAGTATCGGATGAACCCTTTAGCTTCGAATGCGCATCAATCGCTAATGAAGAGTAAGTAGTGTTTTTGACATCTTCACTTTAAGTTTTATTATCCTTTAATGTGTTATTTTGATTGCTAACTTAAGCGTGTATATGCTTTTGTTCAATGGATAATCCCTGACCTATGATTGTACCCTTTTCTAATACTGCATTTGTATCCAAAAGGACTAAACACTGGAAGCGTTGACAAGTTTCCATAGCATGTGCCTTTAGGTGCTAATACATCCTTTTCTGTAAATAACCATTTTGGAGATAATAAATACATTTGTTCTGCTTTTCCATTGCTATTGATAGTAACATAAGTGACATTACCTGCGGTCAATTCAATGGTTTCTTTGATCGTAAATGTGCATTCTTTACAATTATCTTTCTTAACATTATCTTTAGATTTATTATTTCCTTCGTTTAATATGTCAATAGGATTAAGGTCAATTATTTTCTTAGACTTTTTCGTTTTTAAATACTTAAGCTGATCATATGACCTTTTAGTTGTAAATTTATTTGTGGCATTATCGGGGTCAATAATACACATTAACATTAAACTTTTAACTATCGATTTTTCACTTTTTAGCGCTTTATCATTGTCTTTCATCTGATGATTGAAATCATTAATCATTTCGCTGATTTGGTCATCATTAATATCACTGCATTCTTCTGCGTGAAAATTCCATACTTTACTAGGTTCACATAAATTATACGTCTCATCACAATATTTAATTTCGACACAATCTTTGTCTGAAAGTAAATGATGAACGAGTTCCATATTTCGACCAAAATTAGTGGTAAATTAATTTGATCAACCACATGCTATTCAAAATTTATAGGACATTCATTGCTAATGAATGATGCTTTTACTTTTCCAATGATATCAAACAGATGCTTATTCGCTAAACGTAAGACAATCTTTTCTGTGGGTCTAAGTTTTAATTGAAGTTTCACTAATTGTTTGTTAAACTGAGATACGATCCTAAATCATCCAATGCTTTCACGCGCTTATTATTTAATGCGATTTCAATACGTGTTAACTCGTCTCCTAATGACAATAAATCTGAAGGACTTAATTGCGTTTTAGCATTAGCCCTAGCTGATGCTCCGCTCTCGTTTGGGATATCGTCTTGTCGTTCTTCGGTTTCATTGTCAATAGCGTTTGTCTCTGCAAATCGAACTCTTTATCCTGATATGCCATTGTTTTGATGATTTCCATTTACGTTTCGCTGATTGTGGTTATTACGGCGACCACGGCCTCGACCATTGCCTCTGCCGCCATTGCTGGAACCGTTTCTGCCATTGTTATTACTTTGACAGTCTCGGCACATGTGCCCTTCGCCTCCACAGTTGAAACATGTAAAATTGTCTCTTGAGCAATTGTCGTGATTTCAATTTCTATTGTTGCGATTATTATTCAAATTATTATCTCTATTTTATTTCTTCCGTATTGTCGTTATGGAAGCTGTTGTTTCGATTGTTACCTCTGTAATTTCCTCTTCCACGTGAATTACCATTTCTGTTGTTGCAGTTATTGTTTCGCTGCTGATTATTGTTATAATCATTTAAATTGCTGCTTTGGTCATTATTGTTATTTGGACGTTTCTTTTTGTTTTTACTCTCAGCTAATTCTTTTTGAATTTATTTTTGGCTTCTCTCATATTCTTATACGCCTCTTCTTCCATAATGAAAGACATTAGATCTTCGATGCCTTTTCCTTTAGTGACTTTCCTA
Organism: Eniochthonius minutissimus; assembly: GCA_034695285.1. Taxonomy (NCBI): domain Eukaryota; kingdom Metazoa; phylum Arthropoda; class Arachnida; order Sarcoptiformes; family Eniochthoniidae; genus Eniochthonius; species Eniochthonius minutissimus. The sequence continues at coordinate 8,401 of JAQIWM010000045.1, read as the reverse complement.
TAATTTGCCTCTTGAACTGAAGGATAGAAACCTTTGACTATCACTTCTCTGATCCAATACGAGTCTAAATCTTCGCCTGCATATCGCGCTAATTCTGTTGCTTTAGCAATGAATTCAGTTACTGTATCGAAATCGACGCGTTTCAATCCTGATAATTTTCGGAGATATTTAACTCTGTCGTGCCGTGTTACAAATTTCTCTTTCAATTCCAATTCAGGCTGTGCCCATGTTACATCGGGTGCCATTGTGCCTCTCGTTCGGCGAAATATTTCTTCAGCTCCATCGGCCATTGCTTTCATTGCTTCGCTAATGAGCATCTTCTCTCCAATTGTTGGCTATAGCGGTGTACCTGAAACTGCCCATTTCTTAAAGTCTCCAATACCATTCCATTTCTCTGTCTTTCTCGATTGACGTTTAGTCTCAAAGTACTGCACTGATCATGGCACGGATAGTGGTGCTGAATCATTCGCTGATGCCGACTCGTTTACTGATGATGCGATGTAAGCGGATACTGCGCTCGAACTTTGACCTGTTGCTGCTGATTGTTATTCACTTTCAGCGTGAGAGTTCTCATCTGTGTCAGTAGATTTGTTGTAATACTTACTAAGTTCTGAATTGAAGTTTGCTAATCGTCTCTTTCTTCAATACTGACGTTTGTTACTCTTTCTGTTGCGATGACTCTTTATCTTAATCGTATCGTCCTCCTTGTTCTTCGTGCTGTTCCTCTTTTTGGTGGCATTTTCTAAAGTTTAGTTACTTTTCACTCCTAAAGTTAATTAACTTTTACTAATGAACACCAAAGCTTTCTTGAATTATACTGTCATAGTACTTTTTGTGTGTAGTGGTTATCACTTGCGACTGACCACTCGGAAGTAACCAGAGTTTGGGAACTGGCACTGTTACACTACTTTTGTGTTACACGCACCGAAGGCATTTACGCAATTATAGCACTTATCGCAGCGCTTAATCACACCTTTGGTCAACTTTACCTTTATCGGCACCTGTACCTGTTTATTCTCATCCAGTGCCGTGACGCTAGAATTTGAACAAAACCAATGATAGCAGCGACAGTGATGATTAATTAACACGCTTATTAATTGTAATCTTTGTCTATTACTTTCAATACTTATTAACCCTTTGGTGTATTATTACAATATCTTATCATAGACCATTCTCTAAATTATAGGAACACTTAAACAATTAGATCAATATCTGCTGAAAGTAGGGTGACCAAACGTCCCGGATTGACCGGGATTGTCCCGGAATTGACCCTCCGTGTCCCGGGTCCCGGAGCGACTCAATCCGGGACGCAAAATGTCCCGGAATAAAGTTTTAAATTTAAATCATACATAAAATGATTGAAATTTGCTATTTAAGTATTTTAAATGTTAACATAAGAGGGAATTATTTGCTTATTTCCCCATACTGTTACTCTATATACAGAGAGTAATCTATTATCTTTTAAAAGTATTGGGTAGGGTAGGGAATTATTACCTTGGTCCCCCCTTAGTGTATTTTTTGTCCCGGAATGAAGCAGACAAAATATGGTCACCCTAGGCTAGGGTCCCTAGCTGAAAGGTCAGAAAGAGAGCTTTTCTATCTTTGTCTATTACTTTTAAATGACCTTTGGTAACTGTACTTAGGGGAGATTATTTGAGCGCACTGTACTATCGTGCGGATGGCAGTGTGGTATGAGTAAGGATTCCCTTTATAATCTCAGTCGTCTATTTTATATGAGGTACTTTTAGATGGTCGCAAATATGTTCGTTTTATGTAGTTATCCAGCTAAAAATCCAAACGGAACTTTGTCAAGGATAAAGAATTCGTGTGACTATTAAGCGTTAGAACTGATTAAAATAATAAATAATGTAAATGACGCTTTATCTCCGACCTTGAGAATGAAATTAACTTGTTTATGACTTATTAAAGATTTAATGGAATGACATTCGAAGTATTTACTGCTATTTAACTTTATTACAATCCCATTACAAGAGGATTGTAATGTAATGGAATGTTTTAGAATTTTTTAATCACTTTTAATCGTTACTTTGCATCAGTTCAAAAGTGTGTTTACCCTTTCACATGTTAAGGGTCTATGGGAAATAACATTTGTTAGTGTCGATGCACATAAAAACACTTTACATTTTTGATCACTATTAGAGTTCTCAAACCGAACGCGCGCTCGGCGCTTGAGCGTGCGTTCGAGCGCGCTCGAGCACGCTCGCGCTCTGTCTTTGTGTGCCTCTTAATATACTAATGCAACGAATTTGAAACTTACTATATAAACAATGATTATATTAATGAATAGTATAACAATGATAGTATTACTACCGCTGTCTGCGTTGTAACTATGATTCATTCATTTGCATTAAATTTCAGAAGTGTATATTCGAGCAATAGTTCAGTTTGGGTTAACCCAAACAATTCTTAAGCTTAGATTAAGCTTTGTACTGCCCTTTGCATAGAGAAATATAATATTTAAAACTAAGATATAAGATTTAGTAACGTGCTCGACCTTTTCCGAAGACGCTCGCGCTCGGCTTGGGGGGTGCGCACTCACGCTCGCGCTCAGTACCGAGCGCGCGCGCTCGAGCGTTTTGCGAACTCTAATCACTATTTCTTTATATAGCCATGAAAAACAGATCCGGAGCTATAGTTGAAAATTCAGAGATAGACAATGTACATATTCGATAAAAATATTAATTTACGTGTAATTATGATAAATGTGCTATTAAACAGTAAGGGGGGGCCATGTGTTTTATTTCTCCCGGAATCGACCTATGACCGCTTGACAACCGTAATGTGTATAAAAAGGCTTCAAATTGGTGACAATTTTCATTTCTCAATTTGTAAGCAGAATCAGTTTAATTGCACATAACTTTACTTTGCTTGACTTTTCAATATGATCAAGGTCGTCACAATTCTTTGTTTGGTGGGAATCGCAATCTTCGCCATCAATGGTAAATCATTGATTTATTTTTTTGTGTATAACACGCTTCTGACTTTATAAAATCAAAAGCGAACCTTTAACTCTTTCTTTTAATTATTATTGTAAATATCATGTTTTTTTTGCTGTTAGGGTGTTTGCTGGTAGAGGGTCGGACCGTTGGCAGCGAAGAAAAGGAGGCTAAAGATGTGGACAGATTAGACCTTCACTACGGTAGTTCCCAGCTTATTTCGGCAAATGAAAAGCCCAATCACATCAACTCTTTGGCGGGATCACAGTTTCGTAATTTTAAGAAAAGACAAACGGACCGTTGTAATAGAGATTGCAGGACTTTAACTGATTGTATTCGGTTATCTTGTCTTCTACACAATTGCGTTAATGGCAAATGTAAACCGATTGTTGGATAAGAGCCCCCAGGTAATAGTGGCTCATGGGCGATTATTTGTAGCGTGGGCGCTTATTTAGCGTTTATTTTGTTATTATAAAATATTTTACAAATAAAACTTTTAGACTTAAAATTTTATTCATTTTTATTCATTTTAAAATATAAAGATTAAAATACGTGTATATTTATTGCAAATTATTTTGGTGCTCGAAAGATATCCGATCGGTACTAAATTTATTTTTTCGAGCTTTAAACTCTTTGACAGGATCAGTTTTATAATCCTAAGAAAAGAGAGGCGGTCCGTAGTTGTCCGATCTTGATTGTGTTGAAATCAAGACTAGTCTTGAGTTACCTTGTCTTTTATGCCCTAATGACCTATGTGTCGTATTATAATATTTGTTATATATTACCATTGCTCTAATAATTTGATGCAATGGGATACTTAGAAAGTAGTAGAAATATGTTTCTCAATTTGTTGCAAATATTATAAAATGATGTCATACTTAGTAGTTATATAATTTTATTTCAATAATTTTAAAAAAAACAACCGATACTAAAATCGCGATGCTAAAATTAATAGAGAAATGAAAATTAAAAATATTAATATTAATTTATTAATAATTACTCGCCGCTGAAGCGCCATAATTAGACACAAAATGATGAAATTCACAATAATAATAAACAAATAAATGTTTGCGATGAGAGAAAATGACAGAATATGAGTGACTAATAAAATGAATGTAATGTTACTACAACGACATCTGAAATAAAACAACGCAATTAACCGCGAAATATGATAACAGTGCAGTGTTCCGAAAGATAGACAATTATAATACATTCGCGAGAAAAACACATTGATATTAATTAATTGAAATGATACAACTTAAATTTAAAAGTATGAAATTTCATGAGCGACTGAATGTTGTCATTGGTCGTGAGAGAACTGAAGACAATGAATTTGAACACCGTATTCAATATGAAGAAAGAGAAAACGTTCAGCATTGAATCGCAATTGAAATGTGAATTATTTAAAAGTGTAGTTATTATAAAAGTCCAATTGAGACGAATCACAAAAAATGGATTTAAAAATCATTTAAATTAAAGGAAAGTCGTGGTATAGAGATATGAAGACATTCATCACAGAGCCTCAAATAAGCAGAATGAGCGATAAAAATGTTCAGAAATGTATTCATGGAATTATGAACACACGAATGAGAATACAGCGTTGGAATTATTCATAAGAAATTAATGGATTTACAGTATTGGATTCTGAAATCAAAGATCATCATTAATTCTCATACCAAAGATTTAATGAACTGATGAATCAGTTTTGTAAACAGCTCAATATCGCAGCATGTGACTGAGGAGATAATGAAAGACACATTAACTCAGAGTTTAAGCGATGGATCACTATTCCTAACCGCAGCAGTAATGAGAAATTTACCGCGATTAAGGAACTTTCAGGACGCGAAATCACGAAGTAGGAATAGACAATTTCAATGCAATTGTCAACAGATTGAGATGGATAATAACAAATGTAAAAATACGGTATGAATACGAATATACACCACAATGGAAAATCGCCACGAGAGAAATTTGGAATTCAATGAACGTCAATAGGATTAAGAAAGGAAATGGAAACATCGAAGATCCGAAAGAGTACATTTTGATGTCACGCGACTTCATAAGAGAAGCAATCGCTATGTTTGATACACGAAGTACCGTGGTCTTTAATTATTGGGCTGAAGTTACACTTAACAATATCACGTACATGGAGTTAAACGAGGGAATGACGCAGTTAGAGATGATGGAACGACGAATAAGAGAAGTGATGATCTGAAGAAGTCGCAAAATTTAAAACTATTTAAATACTTAATTTTATAAACATTTACATTATTTATAATATTCTTAAATATTTAAAGTTTCATAATTATAATAACTTTTATAATTTCATAATAAGGATATAAATATATATGAATACGATTGTAAAAATCGCTGCGTGATTTTTAAAAGAACCCGGAGGAAAGTGCGATCCGCACGAGTATACTCTCGCCAAACTTGTTCTAAATAGTACTAGAGTAAGGGGTGGAGTCATAACTTTAACAATGATCTCAGAAGGTTTTTAGTATGAGAGAAGTTGAGTAGATAGTTAGCATACAGTTGGAGATAGTTAATGGTCAGTTAACGGCCAGAAGAACACAGTGAGTGTTTTGTTCTTAAGTGTAGTTAACACTACCGAAGGGTCCTATCGCGAGAGTGAGCGATTCATTATAATAGTGATGATTAATTGATTTAATGTATAACTAAATACAGAACAATATTAAAGTACTCTTAAATGAGTCAATAAGCTGATAATAAATCACATAAATGTCTCTATTATTTCTAAATCCACTATACACGAAATGAACAATTAAGTGTCTTGGCGCGTGAATCGGATCTACACGACGGAGTCAAATAATATTAGCGTAAAAGGTCAGTTCGCGTGCGGCAATTTATATAATACTCTTATATTAATTTTATTCAAAATAAAATTTTTAAATAAATTTTATTAATTTAAAAGGGTCACTCATTTTTTAAAAGTGTGTACACTTAACACAGTGACGTAAGATTGTCATGTAAAAATTCTATTTTTGTCAATTTTATTTTTGAAATTTTACAAGTAATACGTAACTTAAAAAATAATTATACATTACTCAAAACACGATGAGATAAATTACTATCATATTCCATTAATGTCATTCGATGATTACATATGTTCAATCGGAGGGTTAATATCACTATGGATGGGGTTATCATATTTGGAAATTATAAATTTATATAAAATACAAATCAGTAAACCATTATTAATAAAAGTATTAAAAATTAAAATTAATTGTAAGATATTAAAATTATATTAATTTACTACTATTTACGTCTCTCTGATAACAAAGATATGTGTGTAAATGTTTATTTTTTGAGAGTTTAAAATTGCATTTATTTCGATTTATGTATGAATCGGAGGTATTTTATATCTCACACGTCTTTCATGTCTCAGACGTCTTTTACTCATCTGAGACGTGAATCACGACGTCATTTTATTTTGAAGACATGATGCAGACCGCTTCTTTTTTAGCACCAAAACACTAATACATAAAAACGTCGCGATATCGCGTCTCACGTTTCAGACGTCTTTTTTGTCATCTCTACATTAGTGTCAATGATTAATAATTAAAACGTCTCAAAATATGTATGAAAAAGTTAAAAATGGTGTACTATCAATGTAATAAGTCTTACTTTAATCCTTTCTCTATTGGGAAATAGTGAGCGCTTGTAGAATAATCTTATGTATGAATATGATGATGTCATAGGTTAAGAGTTAAAAATATATGACTATGATCACCCGCGCGTGCAGCACGTGCAGACGATTCCAGATTAAAAGCGAAAATGTAAACATTCTTTTTCAATGTAAAATGCGTTTATATTTAATAATTAACGAATTTAATTGATAAAAATGAGTGAATTTATTTTTCAAATACCATAAGAGAGTGTTTCTGAAGTAAAGTGCCAAAAATATTTATGTGTCATGTCAAATAATTGTTTTTGAAATTTCATAAATATCTGAATAATAACAATATAATAGAAAACTCAATACTTCATTTTTGCTAAACTTTTGTATCTGATAAAATGCACGCGTGACCAATAATTTCTAAAACACTTTTGTTTTGTTACACTATGACCTTTGGCCTTTTAGAATGTGTCATTGAATGTTTTGTTACTTCTCTTTAATTAGAAATAAAAGATTTTCCGTTGGCTCTTTAAAGAGCCATGAGTAGACAAAGGGTTAAATGTAAAACATTAACATACATAATGTAATTTGTTTGTTAATATTTTACATTAAAAGTAAGATTAATACACTCATAGTACACATTTTTAACACGTTTATACATATTTTGAGACACTTTAACTATCAGTATATTAAGTGTTACTTTAAATGTAAAACATTAGCAATCGGACTTACATGTTAGTATATTAATGTTTACATTTAAAGTAACACTTAATACACTTGAAGTACACATTTTTAACTCAAACATACATATTTTCAGACGCTTTATTAATAATACAGTTAATGTTTTAATATATTTGTATTATTATTTTGCATTAATGTATGTAAATCATCGATGCTTAAACGTGTTTTATGACTAAAAATGTGCATTTTTTAGTTATCATATGAAATGATTATTTTTGCGAATCATATTAATACTTTAGGTCATTAATTAGTATTCATAAAAAGTAATTCACGTGAGTAATTCAACAATTGAATCACGCACAAAACATTTAACAGTGACACATAATTTAATCTCAATTCTCATATTTGCATTTTTATTTTTATTTTGGATCATAATATTTTAAGATATTATTATGATATTTATATAATTATTATAATATTATCTCACAATGAATATCAATGATTTACCGAATGAATGTTTATTGCAAATATTTTCATCTCTTTCAATACCACAAAAGATGAAAAATGCTTTCGTTTGCATCAAATGGATCGATCTTTCGCGAAAATCACTCAAAGATCATGAAAATATCTTTTTCGGCATTAAAGGGAGTGATGCATCATGTCCAATCAATGAACATCGTATTAATGATGATCATCCGATGTTTATGATCGGGAAAAAGACAAAACCAAAACAATTTCAAAGTCTGCTCAATAATCATCATTCACTGAATCATCAATGGAATGATGAAGAAAATGATAAATTAAAAGTCATTCCAAAAGAACAAAATGAGTTTCTGAAATCAATGATCATATGTCCAAATATCAAATCATTGCATATCGATCATTGTGCAATAATGGATCATCATTTGTATAATATCATCGCAAAGAATTGTAACAGAATTGAGTGTCTCACACTGATGCATGCATTACAATGGTCAGACTCTGATAATGGATTTGATGCGATCGGATATGCGTTTGGGAAGAGACTGAAACATGTTTCGATTATCATGTGCGATGATATCACTGATAATGGATTTGAGAATTTCTTAAAATTGTGTCCAAATTTAGAGATCGTATACATTGA